>DWOQ01000128.1:0-14043 GCA_018251115.1 Codatractus alcaeus
AAGGTTTGAGCCCCGTCAGGAGCTCGCCTCAAAAAACCCGGTAAAGCTGTCAAGGCCACTATGGACAACAGCATCCACACAATTCGAAAAAAAAAACACTACAATCTACCTTTAACGATTTTTCTGTCTGTCTGTTGTCTGTTTGGGTAGTAGTATGTCAGTAACACTGTCAGGTTAATTTTTTAAATTACATTCCCAGTAATATCCAACCCTTTCTTTTGTTGTTTCAAAAGACCCCTTCTACTCATGCCGTGGCATGTACATACGCAATACACAAATACCCAGACCCAGAACAGTAATAGAATATAGATTTCTGCTTGGCCGGGTCTGAAACCCTCTGCGTGTCAGACCGGTACGGTGAGTACACACCTTCCTGGTGGAGATGAGGTCCGCGTAGGGCCAGTGCGTGTCGGTGTCGTGCGTGGCGGGGTGCAGCAGGTGCACGCCGCGCCGGTTGAGCGCCAGCACGTGCTCGCGCCACTCGCCGCCGCCCACGCGCCGCACCGCGAAGAACGACGAGCCGAACAGCGGCCAGCGGGACAGCACCTGCGGCGACGCGGCACCGTATTATGTGCTCCAGTGGGAATTTAGGGAAAAACCGCGTTTTTAAAGTCATGAGGCATGCGATAAAAGTTATTTGTTTATATAATAAATTCATCCAGGATTAACAGCTTAACACTTTCTCTACCGTACTCGTTGTAGGCGCGTCGACGCCTGTGTGCGTCGAGGGCAGATAATGAGTTAATGAGCGATTGAAAACACGAATGCGAATGAAATTGAGGCCACAAGTGGTAGTAGTGATGCTGGACACCAACCATCTAACGCCCGGCCACGGCCGATGTCATCATCTTTACTAGTCGCGAAGCTATTCACACTTCCTTGAGTGTGTTAATGTTGATTGACTTTGCTTCATAGATATATAAGTAAAAAATTACATTTTTGCGAAGTAAACGATAATAATAAAGACAAATTTATAGAAGTTTATAAAATAAAAAGACTGAAAACGTGACATACCTGCAATACTTTCGATTTTGCTGCCGGAGGCGTTAACGGTCTAACGGTAGGCCATTCTGCTGTGACCGCAGACGCCCACTTAGCAGGTCTCGGGTCTCTCAGAGCTAGCAATGGTTTGGGTAGCAAGAACTTAAGGTCTCGCGCGTGTGGAGGATCGGCGAGGCCGGCAGCACGGTGCAGCAACGCAGCCACCAGTGCTGCATCGCGTAGCGTAGCCGCTGGCGGAGCTCCGCCACCTGGGAGGACCAGGAGCAGGCCCTCTAGGTAGTCAGGCGCCACCTGATAGTAAAATGTAATATTAATTATGACGGTGCGTCGCTGCACAACAGGTGGTACCACACGGAGCGGCAGAAGGGGGGGGGGGGGTGTTTCGTACCTGGTTGAAGAGCACCTCGGTGTAGAGCGGCGGCGCGTCGCTGCGCAGCGGGTGGTGCCACACGGAGCGGCAGAAGATGAGGTAGAAGGGGTGGTGGGCGCGTTGCAGCTCGGTGGTGACGTCCAGCACGTACTCGTCGCCGGCCAGCGGCATGGTGAGCGCGTCGCCCGCTACGATGCAGTACAGCGAGAACTCCGCGCGCTCCGCTTCGCTCGTCACGCCGATCTACAAGTTCGTTCGCGTTACTTTTATGATTGTCTAGTGCTTAAGTTAGTCCAGAGCAGAAGTCACTGAATAACTTCGTCATTTATGAAAATATTTGGAAAAATCTTTCTTTGTTAGAAACATCTTACTGCCAAAGGCGTTCTATTTTAATTTCATTAAAAAAAAGACTTTGGATTTCAAAGATACAGCATGCAAATAACCAAAATTGAATGCTAAATGTACAGTGATTGAGATTTTGGTAGATTTATGATAATCTAAGACGAGCTAAGTTAACTAGGTAGGCGTACCGATTGAATTACCTTGTTTTTAACGTGGTTAGCATAGGAAATATTTAATTATAGTTATGCAACAAAGGCCCCTGTTTTGAGACAGATAGAAGTAACTCTTCATATTAGTTTGTTTTAAATAAGGATTCATCAGTTTAATAATGAAGTCCTATGCATGACCTCCATCCAGGTTAATTCAAAATAAAAATTAAAAAAATATTTGCTTTATGCTACATTCAAAATAAAAAATCTATAGACCGTGCGTGTGACTGACCAGTTCGCAGAGGTCGTTGACGATGTCCTGCACGACGGTGGCGCAGCGCGTGTTGACGACGCGCTCGGCGCCGCCCGGCAGCCGGTACAGCTGCCGCCGCGCGCTCCGCCCCGCCGACACCGCCGTCACCTGCGCCCGCGCACGTTACGTACAGACGACCACACGTATACAAACAATCTCGATCGGATACTTTTCGCATCGTAAAAGTCAAAGAAACAAACTAGGACACTATCGAATACTCTTTGCTTCGTAAAAGTGAAACGAGCAAGAAAATACTGAATTTTTAGATAGTCTGAAGTAGAAAGTCTGAATTGTTAGATAGGCAGATCTATTGATTAGTTTTTTAGGTAGATAGACAAAGATATCAATGAAGGCAAAGAAAATTAATATATAAATCTTGGGAATCATTAAAATATTTTTGGTGGCAAAAAGTAGGGAGATAAACGATAAGGTAATTCTAAAAAAAAACATGAAAACATACAAATATATAGAAAGGTAGATAAAATATTCACGAAATTAATATCTTGTATATTTTGCTCCTTACTCGTATATCAGATGAAATTGAAACGCATTAATTATTAATATTATTTTAAGAGGTAATATATGGCCCCTTCATTACGATAGGTCAAATACAATACATTTTCAAAGAAAGCATATAATCATCTTAATCTGAAACTATTAAGACACAATAGGCATATATTAAGAATGATTGTTAACCTCTTCAACACTGGGAACATTCTTCCTGCCGCCACACCGCAGTGTCTTCCTCAAGTTTGCGAGGCATACTGCCGCCGTGCCCTGACACGGCCTCCTTCGGTCCGCTGCAGCCGCTGACAAATACTCCACGAGGAACGGCCTGTAAGCGTAACATCATCAACTCATTATTGATCCACATATGAGGGAACTACTTAGCTATCACTATATCGCTATAAACGTACTTTGTGAATGTATATCTTTCTCAAAAATTGGAGCAAATATGCACTTCACCTAATAGTAAGTGAATACTGCTGCATATAGCACTGTAAATACCCCATGTAGGGTGTGAGTCCTACCAGGCGGTGCATGAAGTACATATATTTGTTTTATATCTACAAACCAACTGTGTGGTTAATATTACGATAGCATACCTGAGTGTGTCGGAACAGGTGAAGTAGGCAGCGAGTATGGACATGAGCCGCCAGGCGCGCTGGCACGAGTCCGCGGCGGGCGAGCGATTAGACGTGGTCTGCTTCATCAGCTGGCAGTACACCTCGTCGCGGAGCTCGGGCACCGAGTGGCAATGCTGCAAAAGTTAAGTTACGAGGTAACAAGAACTTACAGATAATTGTGATACGTCGCTAGACGTCACTAGTGTCTATGGCAAAGTGGTTCGAATTGGAAGCTCTGTCGTTACACCTATTTTCAACTTAATGACAACAATGTCAATCTGTGCTGTGTTTTAGTTTAAAGGCAGATACGAGGCATCGCAACTTAATCCAGACGGATCTGTAGACGTTGCGTCTTATTTCTATTGGGGGTTGATTACAGATGTCTTTAGGCTATTGACGCTAGTGACCACTTACTATCAAGTGGACTTGTGCTACTTCAATTTTATAAGAAAAAAAAATCTTTAAATTAATAATACAAAAGTATGGCATGCCACTAGATGTACTAGTGTGCCAGTATGTAGCAAAATGCTGCTAGATGTCTAGGCCACTTCAAAATTGTTCTCCTGTTTTCGTTTGTCATCTGAGCGAGAAGCAGCATTTTAAGCCAGTCGGTCGTCTCAGTATAAAAATGTTATATATGTTTTGCATGTTTACATAGTTGTATCTTTGTGTCGTAAAACAAACGTATTACACGTACCATGAGCACAGTGTAGACGCACTTGACCTCAGTCATGTCCTGGTGCAGGGCACGCTCGGGCGGCTGCAGGTCGCCGCAGTACGCGCGCACGCACGTGAAGCACTCGAGGGCGGGCGGCGCGAGCGCGGCCGGCAGCCGTAGCAGCGGCGCCCGAAGCGGCGTCGCTTGCCACTTCACCACGTCCGTCTGCGCCTTCCACGTCCATTCGTTGCGCTTCGCCTTGCTCTTCAGCGACGAGTCCGCTTTCAGGATTTCTAATCTGAAAAGCATTATGACGATTCGTTTTAAGGAAAATATAACTGTAAATTCACTAGTGTTAATTATGTAACATACGAATGTACCCACATCATAAAAATATAACAATATAAGAGCATAATATACTTTAATATAATAATAAGCAAGTAGGATTATTCATGTTTTTCTTCAATATATAAAGCGCGCCCATAATTACCTAACTACTTCTTTGATTCTAATGTTTTTTTTTTATTTTATCTACCACAGAGTCAGTCGACCACACGTCGATACTTAGCAGAACGTCCGTGTCTCTCCATGTACGTAAAATCTCGTGTTTTGTCACCAATAGTAATTGCTAAAATGAAGTTTTTTTTCACCAACAAAAGTAGGAAGCAGGAAGTTCTGGGTGATGTTAACATGTTACCAAAACTAAATTGCAGTAGCGCTATGTGGGTACAATAAATACTCTAATGGTTTCTAAGTCCTTAGTTAGCAATTTATGTTTTGTTTTTAAACACAAAATTTCTGTAAAATTGTTATAAGATTTCAGGTTGTAGGTTCGGTAATTGCCCAGCAACAGTGTTACTTAAAATCAGATAATGTTCCTTTTACTTTAAAAATTTAGTTCGTTATTACAGGAACAACATGAAGTCTGTCACAATATAAGAGAAACGCTTCGAGGAGCATAACGGCTATCAGCCAGGTCAAGGTCAACTCGTCAAAATAGAGAACTGTATTTAAATTATACTTCATTTATGTTTTGAGTAAACATTTCATGAACTATAATATCTGCCAAGAACTACAATACTATTATATATTTTCTGAGTAGTTTATTTGAATGTTAACAATCATGAAAATGTAATTAACTACTTAATTATTTGTCAACATCTTTTAGAGGTCAATTTAATCCGGCGCGTAGGACCAAAATGCACATAAGTATAAATTCTGTTTGTGTTTGACTATCTACAAATTTATAGTAAGATCATTCAACTGGATCGCAGGTTGCATTACGCTATTATTCTCTCGTTAGCTAGATTTCGTACAAGATCAATGAACCGTAACGATTTGCGATATTTATCAATAGCACATCAAGTGTAAGAGTATATTTAACATTTGGGCGATTTTCCCTGTTGGGATAAAAAGAATAACTATGTTTTTTCTGATATTTGTGTAACGAAATGTTTTCATACCATCCTCTTAGGGAAATCGCTTTTTATACTTAGATTTTTTTATCTATGGATGAAGGTACTCAAGAAAATAATATTTTCTTTATAAATATGAATCCAAGTTGCATACTTTCAAAGCCTTACGAATAGGTATCCGTTACAATTAAAACGTAACAAAATATATTCAATCGTACATTCATGCATATATGAAGTATAAGGCTTGGAATATTCACGTACACCATTTATTCGTTTATCTAAGGACATACAAGGGATGTCAGCCGAATAAAATTTTAGAATTCGATTAAAGCTCCTTCGTCCTTTGGCTGAAGACTTGAAGATACTCCTAGACCTAGATTGAGTCAAATATAGTTTATTCTGTTAACTGTTATTAATAACAAGACAAATTACATATAAATGGGAAGTTTTTTTTGTGTCTACACTTTTATAATCAAACATAACGCAACATGTTTATATCGTATGTTGATTACACAATTAACGAGAGAGCAGCAAAGCACAAAGCGAAATATGATTGAGGTATCATCAGCGTTGAATATTCAGCAGAGTTTAAGGAGAAAAAGTAAAAGCCCAAAGCGATTACACGATTATGGTAATTTGAAGGTGCACAGTGTACTAAAAAACCAACGGTTGAGCGTAAACTGTGTATTATATATACATGCATTGGGTAACGTTGACTACTTTCGAAGGTAATATTTTTGCGCTGTCATCCGCGCTGGTCAAATTCACCTTTATTTATCGTTAAAGTGAGAAAATCGTCTGTTGCTTAACACTGTGGAGTATTTATAGAATGTAACTGTATAGCTTGTGCTAATAATGTCTTTATGAAGATTGATCTCGACTGATGTTTATAACATTCTCCACCAATCCGCATTGAAGCAGCGTAGTAGTGAGACTTGTGGCCAGCAATGGCGTATAAAAAGGCTTGCAGGTAACATTTTCGAACTCTATCTGCTTTATTATTCAATTTTAAACAATTATGAAATAATATTAAACATCCTAACCTATTTGGGTAATATTCTCATACCTATATGTATATTGCTAGGCTATAAGGTATTCACAACCTTGATAGTCTGCCTGGGCAAATGAGGGTACTCCGTACGATTTAAGAGGTTGAGGTTTCAGAGGTGCTAGGAGGGTTGATCGTATGAAGGAAAAGAAGTAAGGAAAAATGAATAAACAAATGAAGAAACGAAATGAAGGAACGAAATAGGGAAGGAGTTCTGCCTGGATTCTTGAATATAGGTGAATGTTATCCCTGAGAGCTAAATTAGAATTGTGTATTGACGAAGAAAAAGTTGACTGATAATTCTATTCTTTGAAACATTCTATCAATATTTATACATATTTCAGTGTCTATTTTTATGACATAGCAGTAGCAAACGAGGATGTAGTTCACCTGAAGATAAATGACCACTGCTACTATTACACTCTTGGACTCTAGATTAGTTTAGAGCCGTACTTGATATCAGTTGCAAATGCGTTGTTACCCTGAAGGCTAAGATGTAACTCGTATAAGTGTTCCTCCCTTAACACACCCTTCCACAAGTTACATTGGTGTGGCGGTGGTGCCACTGGAGACGAAACACGTAGGGCTTTATCGACATAGTTCAAATTCTTCAAATTTTAATTGAATGATTGTGTTTTTATAACAAACAAAATTAATTCATCCTACACGCAAATATATTTTACAAAACCAAAACTAGTGTTCGCGCTAATTAGTTATATTTTATACAAGAAAGTGTTTTATATTTTATTTAAATACAAGTTTTTTTACTCTGTTACATAAATGAAATGAAATTTATATAACAGATTAAAAAAACTGGCAATTTTTGCATTGCTTTTAGCGTCTCTAAACGATAATATAATAGAACATGCATAAGCAATTTTGATAAAATTTAAATTTGATTTAATTACAATTTGAATCGCTTGCAGACATCCGTTTTCACATAGTGAAACTATCTCTAACATCCTCAAAATACCGTTACATTTTAGTTGAAACTAGTTTCTGCATCCAGTAATCTCGTTATAATTAGAATATATTTGCAAAATATGTACAAAACTTGAATAGTATTAAATTAAAATTCTGAATTAAAACTATAAATCATTAATTTATGAATGTTGAATGTAATGAAATAAATATTTATACAGATTGTTAAGTTTTAATATAATTCACAAAGCTATTTGGTGTGTTTATGCGTGTTTTTCAGATAAACTGACGGGAGCTTTAGTTTTTTTTTATTGTATGTTTTGTGTTATTTATTAGTACCCGATTTTTGGCGTGATTATTCAAATGATTGAAATTAATAACTGAAATTGAAATGATTAAATTATGCACTTAGTTTAAACAATGTTAACAGAGTTTTTTAAAAAATGCACTTTCGGTACTCATAGTCCTATAAGTTCCCTGTTTTGTGGGTACCATGGACATACGAATACCCAAATACCCAAACCTAGAGCAGAAAACTATATTAAACAAATGTCTGGCTAGCCGTAGCTCGGAATCCTTTACGTATTACATCGGTATGGATTGGTTTACTGTAAATGCTTGCAGTATGCCGGTTCGTCACGTCTCGCTAACACACCGTGACCGTCTATTGTTTGCACCCAACTCTACCGGAAAAGGTTCAGTCCCAGCCTAAGCTTTAACTTTAATGACGTTTCCTCGAGTTGTGAGCATGCACCGAAACTGCAGTAGGAAATCGTTAGCGGCTACGCGTTCTACAAGATTTATGACTTGCAATCAATGTTTACACGTCCGTACACGTAATTTCGCACAATTATGTATTATATGGAAGAAAAAAATTCTTTTCAAGTATTTTATTGTATGGCAATATTTTTATATAATCTATTATTTATGAAGATAAATAGCATAGTAAACTTGCCGAATACACGATAAACCCGACACCCTTCCAAAAAATGTTTTTGATATGGAATCAGAGCATTTTTGTAGAGCCGAATAAAGTAACCATTTCGGAATTGATTATTCATTCATATTGAGGTTTTATTCATTTTACACATTTTACTACGTGTATGTATGTAAAGTTCCTTTTTTGTATAAAAGTTGTATAATGTATTCAGTGGGAAATTAGTCCAAGGAATGAGGGTACCCGGGTAAGGGGTAAATGGTCGGTCAGGTCAATGACAGTGTCAATAGGAAGGCAATGCTCCATATAATTGTCGTATATTGTTGCTAAAAATAACATTGTTTATTGACATACATATAGGTAATAGATTCTGCAATCACGCCCAAGAATAAAACAAATCAGAAGCAGAAGAAGTCGAATGTAGCAACGAAATAAACCAAAAACTGATACAATTACAATATAGAACGCATTATAGACAAACTTATTACGCTAACAACTCGGCAAAGAACAATCAGGAAGTTACTCGCAGGATTGTATCACGGTGTAGTTTCACGCAAAAGTAACAAAGAATGTTCGTAGCGTCGCTTTCCGCCGAACAATGGTTACTTAAACATCGCACTTGAAGAAAGGGAAACTTAGTTTGTGCTAATTACGTTGTTAAAATTTATTGTGAGCAAAAAACGAGTCGTTGCCACTAGAAGGTTATGTCCAAGTTTAAATGGTTTTAAAAATACTGTCGACTTTTGTTTTTATATTTACTAGTAGTCTAGCGGACGGACAAATTTCGACTGTAAATAATTATTCTAATACTTCAACGTTATTGTGATACTTTTGTTAGAGATACTCATTCTTTTGTTAATCGATTCATTCGATTATAGTGATTTTTAACGTTCTTAGCGAGCAATCTCTATTCTATGAACTATAGACATGACATTGACAGTACAAATGAAACACTATTTAATAAAGTATTTTATTTTATTTTGTTGAATATATTTATCTTATATACTGTATATAAATATTAGCTTTGTTTACTTCATCGCTATAAAAACTTGAACTGTGCCAAATCTCAAACTGAATCCAAACGTAATGCCAAATCTAAAAAAGGTCTGATTTGCCCGAGAATCGAACTTTGACTACTCTCAGCGATAGAGGTAGCCTACTTATTACTACACTGCAATTATCGTAGGAATGATATTAATACGCGAAAAAGAAACATCATCTAATCTCTGAAGTAATTTGGAAAAATTATTTATCCATGTCGATATAATTATGTCCGTCTTTATCTGTATCGTTGGATCTTATTGGATTTTAATACCATTACACAAAAAATTTATTTACAATTTTATGCATTAATGAGTCTAAAAGAGACTCAAATAATAAATAATGACAATAACACCGATTGTTAGTGTATACCCAAGAAATACATGAACATTTATACATTACTGTATGCATAATCAATTTCTAAATAAATCCACTTTTAAACCTGTAAATGACACATAACAAACTCTTATCACAACACAGAACCTTACAAGAATTCGTTCACATCATCGTTCTCTCCGTCACCGGACAGGCTGTCGCCCGACATATCGGCCCGGTCCCGGTCGCCGGTATCGCCCGACACCGACATCGTACGACTGTTATCAGTGCCAGTTAACCCGCAACTGGTCAATCGGTGGGCGAAAGTATCGGCTATCGACGAATAGGAAGCGATTACGGTTCGCTTTTTATGCATTTCATTGTAACGTGTTTTGTTTGGACAATCGTTACAATAATGACAGGAGTGCTGTCGCGTGGAATTACAATTATTTCGTGTTATGTTGTTAGCTTAAGTCACGTGTACTTCACAATTGTCACGGCATCGATCGTTTATGGGAGTAATGAGCAAATGTAGCGTATAATTTGGTCATATTGCGTGTAATTAGTTCAATTAAATCTACTTGTTATAATCACAATCCGTCCGTCCGAAGTTCGAAGTCTAACGTCCGGCCAGTTGAGTATTTGTTAATATATTAAATACCCGCCACTCTATCTTTTTTATGATATAACAGAGGATTCTCCCTCTGTAAACAAAAAAATACCCTTCTCCACCACAAGAAAGCAAATATAATTGAAAGAGTAGTAGTAAGTTTTAATAACTTTATATTAAACTTTATATTAATATTTTAATCTTTTTTTAGATAACAACTTGAAAGTAAGCTTGTAAGTAAAATTAAAAATATTGATTTAACTTTTTAAAAAGCAGGCCTCTATCAATCTAGTTCAAAAGATTTTAGAACTTATCGAAAATTGTTGTTAGTCGAATAATTTATTGCTACAAATTGATTATGCTACACATTTCTAGATAATGTGCTAGATCAGCGATCCTGGTCCATCAGGACACAACGTCTGCTACATTCATTAACCTTTACTTTATTCATACGTATTAACGTATAGGGGAAGATAAATACACTTTATGGCCCACACCCCAGCTTTTTATAAGTATACAGTGTTGACAACACTGTATAGATGTTAGGAGTTTAGATTGGAAAATATTACAAACGATGTTTTTAACATGCTAAGGAAACTAAATGCCAGTTCTTCATAACATTTACTATTTATGACGTCCGCACTTAATCATTGCTGACTGTAATTTAACTCTAAATACTTGTTATTCTGAGACGAAACATTAAAAATTCCAAATAGTCCTAAAAGTCTATTATACGGATTCCTGTGCCGAATTTTTTAACTACCCTGTTCACGCATTATATAACCGATAATAAATAGGTGAAAATAATGAAATAATTGGTACACATTATTAACCAATATCATTCCGAACGAATCAGCAAGCCAGACAATGTATTTTCATCTTGATGACCAGAACTAAACATACATGTATTTGTATGTATAGGTATACAAACTGGCTATCTAGAGTCGGTTTAAAGGAAACAAAATATATTCGAAATTAGAATGCAAACAGCAAAGGCGACCGGGTAAAACGAAAACAAAATATATTTGAGATTTGAACGCAAACAATATTCGACACTGAACATCCATCTCCTCACCTTAACTCCTGTAACACCACACACTGACAAATTAGCGTTCAAAACGAAGCCAGAAAAAACGAAATCAAAATTCGAATACTTGCATTCGACGTTTGAACCGCGCTATGTTGACGCACGGCATGTCAGCTGCCAGTTGCCACACACGTCAATCACTTGGCTATATAAAATGTTCTGTGGAGGTCCCACGTCGCACACGCGTTCCGCGCCAACGCAGCCCCGACCCCAACTGGCAGGGCTGCTAACTTTTTTCCGAAACACTTTTACGATG
Source organism: Codatractus alcaeus (assembly GCA_018251115.1). Lineage (NCBI taxonomy): Eukaryota > Metazoa > Arthropoda > Insecta > Lepidoptera > Hesperiidae > Codatractus > Codatractus alcaeus. Next base: position 11,592 of record DWOQ01000128.1, read on the forward strand.
CATTGTACTCTGACAGACGGCAGCTGACAAAACTGTTGCCTAATCGCTGAATCTCATTACGAAAATTACTTTTTAGCTACACACAATGAAATATGACGAGCGGTGATTGCGCGGTGAATTTTGGCGGAATTCAGAAAATATCTGTTCAAAATGACTGTAGTATAATATTAATTTACTGAAAATACTGTTCAACAAAGACACATAAGCCTAATATAAACGGACTGGTTATTAATACTAATAATATAAAGAGATGAAATTTGTAAGTAAGCTCTGTGAGTATGATTGTAGGAGGTAATCTTGGAAACTGCGGTTTTAATCGGATAAAAAATACTTGTATTAATTCTTCCGTATCCCTTCAGGATGGGCATAGGCTGCAGCTTATCAATAAATATTTTGATTTAATTGTTAACACATTTTAATTTTACCTAATTAATTTCTGTTTATTTGGAGACTATTAAAGAATACCGGGAAAGTTCTTCAAGAAACACTAAGGATATAATTCCAATGCTTATCATTTCACTACACCGATTTCACTACACCGATATTTTCGATTCTGTGTTAGGAAATCCATGGACACATACAGCTTATCATACAAACACCCAGTCCCAGAACGGATGTCTGAGATTTAACTGAATATTTCCTCCTTTTTGAAGTCTGTACAAATGACGCGATACACAGTACACAAGAGTTTGTAATCTATTAGCTAATCCAGTATCATTACTAATATTATGAGTAACCTCACAGATGTTGTTACATATCATTACGCGCAAGACGAAGACAATGAAAGGCACCATTGTCCCGTGGAAAGTGGAACGTAGGTATTATTTGGCTGATGTAATGGCAATAAAGCCATTGCGTGACCTCGAATTAATCAAGAAAATTTAGATCAAAGATCAAAAGATATAAGAGCGAAAGCGATGCTTAAAAAGACGGATTAAAAACTAACAGAGAGTTTAATTAAAATTATCGAAACGTTCGGAAGATTGAATGAAAATTCAAATTTAAAAGAAAATTCGAAGGAAGAAAGTGATGGCAACCCTGGTACAATCATTACAGAATAAGAGTAGTTACACACTATGTAATTCGTAGAACACAGTGCAGTTTCACATTGAATGCAAATGTAACGACCTTTTTTTTCAGAGCTTATACAATGTATACATAAATGTGATGAAAGAACAGAACGATTTTAATTATAATGCTATTATAAAGTCATAGATATGTGGTGGGAAATCTAGATATAATAGACACATAATAGATAGATAGATATAATAAGGAAAATGAATATTGTCTCCGTCGAAGCACACTCAATTTTTATGCTCCTGATTTTCAATTGGTGTAATTTGATTTGACCATATTTATTTTTATTAATTCGTTTAAAAACATATTCGTATGTTTGAAAATATGTATCGATACAAGTTAACTGCTTATTTAATAATAATTATAATATTAATAACTTTATGTGGACATCACGATCACAAAAACAAAATATGACGCATCACACAAAGTGACGTATTGCCGTTCCTTTAGTGCCAGGCGCATACTTCGTGTAAATTCTTGCTTAAATTTTTATATAGCGTACTCGAATTTAATTTCTTCAATCACTCATTTATAAAACAAAAGTTATTTTTTATAAACGAAACTAGTAAAAACAATATATTTAAAAAGAAATAAATTATATAAATAATCAATTAATGTAAATAAAAAAAAAAATATTATTATTTCTGTGTTGCTTTCTTTCAATATTTACTGCAAAGTATCATGTTTATGCATATGTTTATAATGCAAGCACAATTAACAATGAATAGCATAAAACAAGCTTAATTCAGTCGTAGTCCTGACTTCATTAGCAGCAGTTGCAACATAGGATACAAAGCCTAGTAACACAAATTTGACAAAAGAGACCTCCCATGAGGTAAGGTGATCATCCTCGGGGAACGGCTGTCCTTCAGCAGTCTCAGTTCGGAATTTGTATACATGTATGTTAGATGCTTAGAAAACTTCGATAACGTGATTTAGTATACTTGTGGCACCATCTCTTGTCGGGTTGCGGAAGGACGCCACAAAATATTTTTAAAATTATAAATATTTCCTACTATATACATAAAATAAACAGGAATACAGTTCAGTGATTAAATAAAGTTACGATGTCAATCAAATTAAATGAAGGGATGATAAGGAAGGGCAATAGATGAAATGAAATGGTTTATTTTTTATAGGACACTTACAAACATGTAATTGGATTTATGAATCTTTATTTTATGACTATAATTTGTATATATGCGGCTGGATTGCCGCCTTCATATTAGATAAATATCGTAATAAATATAAAAGAAAATTGTTTAGACATTTATAAGACATTGATTAAGGCATTCATTCATACATCAAACGTTAATAATAGCGCGGAATTGCGTGCGTAACTTAATAAAGTTGCGTTCAAGCGTGTCATGTTAGT
>DWOQ01000129.1:0-14032 GCA_018251115.1 Codatractus alcaeus
ATAAACACGATCCTTGTTAATCGTAGTATACCAAATTCATGTCGATATTATATTTTATGTTAGCCTTAACACCAGTATGGTGCAGTGGACACTGCTAGTGACACACTGGATTCGAGCCCTGGTTATCCCAGAGTCTTGTAAGAAATTAAGAAATTGTTGATTTTCTTACAGATATGAATTGTTACGACGTATCGTCATGATAAATTATTTATGTCCCACTACTAGGCACGGGTCTCTTCTTAAGTTCAAAAGGGTTCAGGCCATAGTCCACACTCACCAAGTAATTAGTACATTTCACTAACCTTAAAGAACTATTTTATTATTACTTTTTACTGAACGAGTACATCGGTCGAGTTCTAACCACTAGGGTACTACTGTTAAGAATTATGACAGTGAATACAGTAAGCAGCAAAAGTAAATGTTGGATCTAATCAGTCCGTTCTTATCGGTTAAATGTAGATAGCTGGCAGATTAAAATGGTAGTTAAGGTTAACGAATATTTTTGTGACTTCCAGTTGTAGATTAAATGAAGTTATTATTTATGCTAATATTTAACATGGGTCAAAAAGGAGGTTCTCTATTGAATTGTATATATTTTTTTCGATTTTGTTTCTTTCGCTATTATGATGTAAAAATTCCGTTATAATATATTAATTAAAAAAAAATGTCGGTAAGGGGATGTTTAGAGAGGAGTCATTTTAATTTCATTGGCAGTAGATTTCGAAGATACAGCACTCCTCAAACTCAATTGGGAAATGAATAGTGATTTATCACAACCCAAAGCTAGGTAGGTATCTAGCCATGATCAAGAACGTTCTGTACTGAAAACTGTTCTGTACGCTATAAACTATAGGAACAGTCACAAACAATGTAGACGTTGCGATAAAAGTTGGTTGTTTTTATCATATACAGTGTGGATATTATTGGTCTCCTCTATCATCATTATTCTGAGCATAGCGTTTCTCTCCTCTTAAGTGTAAGAGGTCAGGTCACACTTTACTAGACGGTAGCTTAAACAGTGTTTGAACTCTTCTTGATTCGACTCCGATGGCACGAAGGCCACAATTATTTCTAATAACCTAATAACAGAAGTGTTAAGCGCTCTTGTTTTCTGGTTCGAAGGATAAGGAAGAGGCACCTAGACGATTTTAAATTAGTCCTCAGGAGTATCAACGCTTCTGTGGCTGATCTAAGGTAGGACTCCAGTCCTATCTGGGTTTGATTACAGGTGTCTTTGGGGAATAGTGGCCACTTGACTTGTGGCGTCAGGTGAACTGCATGCTACGACCACAATATATAAAATGATCATCTATTGAGAACATTATTAACAAGTCTCAAAGAATTCTCGGGTAATTATCTTCAATTTTTCATTCAATGTTACAAAAATCAATTCAAATAAACAAAATAATGTATAGCATAAATACCTACTTAGACGGACCCTGAGAGGTAGGCCTTGTCACCACGCTGCTCCATCAGTTTATTTGCACGGACCTCGACTGGAATCGAACTGGCTTGCGCAACGCTACCTTAGCGCACGACTGTTGCTATGCATCCACAGAATGTAGATAGAAACGACAGACCTTGTTATAGAGAGTTTAATACCTTTATCCGGCATGACTCATAGTGTCTTAGTTATCCCCTATTAAAAAAATAAACATTGTCACTTAAATTGGCAAAAGAGTTCTATTTTTTGCCTACTTTTTAAAACAATTACCTATTTTAAAACAGTACTGACTAAATAGTTTATGGAACTTTATTAAAGGAAGATAAAGCACAATAGTAAATATTTTATATCCTTAATTTTACTAATATTTCATTGTATACAACATGTATACGAGCTTAAACAATTATACTAAAAATAAGCGATTTAATGATAAATAAAAATAACTGTGTAAGATATAACTAACCGAAAACGAAAAGTTTTTATTATTCATGTGTTATAAATATTATATTGCTCTTACATTGTTAGTTCATGATGTATGTATATTCTTTTCCATAAACACAACACCTTGAAAATTGCTTATTGACATGAATGAAGAATTATTTGAAATATAAAGTTAAATAGTTTAAAGGACTTTATAGCAACTTAATTTTTTTGCCATGGCCCTTCTGTATTCATAATCTTTGGCCGAGTCATCGACCTCTCGCTCGAGGCTACAACAAACAGCTGAGCTACACACACACATACATGTGCACGAGTGTTTGTTTGAAGCCGTGTTGAAAGAACCTTATTTGTATGTGAGCTTTGTTTTTCGGCAAACGAAACATTTCAAAATGCATTCTGTGTACGAACAGGCGGGGAATGCACTTGGGTTATTATTTTTGGAGGCAAAACATAGCATAGTATATTCTCAGAAGGGTGTGAATCACGTCACTAAGCTGAGAACGAGCTGATTTGGCTTCACACCCCTTTGGGAACGTTATGGAAAACTGTCAAGCATGTAGTAAACATATAATATTTTCCTGCGTTACAGCAAGCGATAAATAATTGGCATTGTTTGGCAATCGTTGGGATTCGAATACCATATGCTCATTATTATAGGCTTGAAATGATTCGTTAATTCATTGCACAATATGTAATTGTGAGATTTCACATTATAAACATGTTGTTGCTATGCGGTCTACGAACTTATTTTAGAAAATTTGGAGACAATGAAACCGGAACCATTGTCGCTACAAATTATTCTGCACTAGAACCTTTGAGGATTGTGCCATTAAAGCAATGTAAGTTCTTCCAATTTTATGTCAGGGGATTGAATATTATAAATCTAGACACTTTCCATTTGTTATTCTGTTACAGGGATTTTTCTTAACCGTAGGCATACACTTGAAGTTCATTGTGGACCTCTATGGGCACTGTAATCACAAATAATAAACATAATCGGCCAAGTGCCAGTCGAACTCGCACACGAAGGGTTCCGTGCTACCGCACCATATCAGACACTACATATTTAATTATATTTTCCATAAAAGTTTCATACGGCATACGCTATTAATGATTATGGCTTCCATAAGAATGGCTCAATCTATTATGAAAGGGTAATTCATATTCGATAGCGTGAGTACCTAAAAGTTATTAGATACAATCATTTATTTGTTTCGGCTTTTATTTTGTTTTTAGGGTTCCGTACCCAAAGGGGGCCAACGGAACCCTATTACTAGAAGTACCGGTAGATGTACTGCTATGGAAGCCTGGTATCAAGCTCTGATAGGATTGGAGTTAGTCTGAAGTAGTGGGAACACTCCGTCGTTTCTGTGCCCAAAACAATTTTCAAAATGGAACATAGTAACACTTTCTACTGTTATAAGGCGAAATAAGTGTAACTGTATTATTTGCGATTAGGTGGCTTTTCTCCACCAATCTGTATTGGAGCAGCATGGTGGAGTATGCTCCAGCTTTCTCCAGTTGTGGGAAGAGACTCGTGGCCAGCAGTAGCACATGAAGAGTTGCAGGCTTTTACGGTTTAAAGGGCTGTAAGGGATCTCTCCCATGAGGCATTCAGACTTAGTACGAAGACAGCGACGCAACTCTAGTTGCCTTCAAGTATCCAATACTATTTAGAGTTGATTCCTGATGTCAGTGAGCGGCACTTACCATGAGATGGTCGTTCATTACTCCTTTAAAACAGTATTTTGAAAATGTATGAATTTTATTCAAACTTGCATGACATGTCAACATTTTTCCGAAATCTGACATCGCAGGGGAACATAACAGTTACCCGTAAGTTTAAATTGGTCGTAGTTTAATATTCAAATAGATGGGCCAGTGCCATCAATGTATTTGCATGTCAAATTCCTGTTTTGCATACAAATGAAAGTATTATCGCTTGTTCGTAAACTATGAATATTATTGACGTTTCGTGTATAATTACTGTAAATTGGCTCTTCACCTGCTGTTTAATTATTATTAACATAAATTGCGGGTAGTTACACGGCGGTTTTGGTGTTTTGTCGTAAAATCTTAGACTATAAAATGCATACTTACATGTGTAATTGGGGTATTTTGATAACTTGTAAAAAAGACGCTCTTTACAATTATAACTACACACGCTCTTTTTCGGCACCCTCCCTCTATTCATTCCCTGATTCACTCATACACACACACAACACAAGCATCTATACCCTGAGAAGAAATCGAAACTCATCTCTTAGATTTCGGGCTGGCCGGAGATCGAAGATCGAAGCCGGAACTCTTTGCGTTGCACACCGGTGTGGTGACTGCATCACCACGTAGGAAGAATATAGAATAATAGTAATAAAGAATCTTAAGACCATAAGATATAAGCAAATCTTGCAAATCTTTCATTATTTTCTATTTTAAATATTATTTGTTGTCATAACGGCGATAACTGAACACATTCTGTGAAAATTGCGGTTCATACGATAGCTCTTTGGGAGATGGATTGATGAATAGACGGACAGCGGAGCCTTAGCAATATGGTTCCGTTGTCAACATTTCGATACTGTACCCTAATGATGAGGTTGCTCATCATGTGCTAAAGTATAATTAAGATAAACAGGTATAATTTTAAAACTGCATCTTACAGCTTGTAGCTTTCAAAAAGCGAACACGTTTTCAATAACCGGCGCCCGGTTAAAGGTGAAAGGTGATAGGGGACCGACCGGTTACGAAGATATACGGCCAATAAAACTTATGCAAACATCACTGCATTTATCTTTTCATTAGGTAAAGTTGCCGTTTTTTATGAAACTACTAGTTACTACGAACCAGTCGAGCATGTAGTAATGAAGGTAAGTTGCCACTGCCTCCAACGAACAACGTGGAATCAACTTTAGCATGAGTTACCTTTGCGGACTAAGTTGAAATGCCTCATATAAGTGTCGATTTACCACACCTTTCACATCAGAACACAGACTTGACACTGCTGCAAGAGATCAGAAATGGCTATGGCGGTAATACTACCGTAGTTGGTTTTATCGTTTAAAAAAATTAAGGCAATATACAACAGCTGGTCATAGACTTGTAGTTCGACCGCGTCGAAATTTTTGCTATTCTACTGCTGGGCAGGGGTCACTCCTGACGACTGGGGCAGCCTGAAGCATACTCCACCGTAGCTCCAATGAATTGGTAGAAGCAAGCAGTGATAGCCTAGTGGTTAAAGATTCGGCCTCTCAATCAGAGGTCCTGGGTTCAAACCTCGGGCATGCAACTCTGATTTTTCGATATTATGTTCGTATTACAAATTAATTATCACTGCTTAGCGGTGAGAGAAAACATCGTGAGTAAACCTGCATCAGAGAGAAAAAAAGTTCTTAAAGGTGTGTGAAGTCTAGCAATCCGCAGTTGGCCAGCGTGGTGGACTATGGCCTTAATCCTTCTCACTCTGAGAGGAGACCTGTACCCAGCAGTGGGACAAAAATGGTCGAGGGGATGAATTGGTAGAGGGGAAGGATTAGTGGGTAACCCGTGTTGCATGTTATCAACCGACCATAAAGCCTCCTACATACGGACTACTATCCATGATAAAAACTTGAACGGACGGTCTAACGTGCCTTTCGAATTACGGTAGCGCGCACGAAATTTTAGAACTACTGGTCACCCATCAATTTTCAAACCGCGCTAACGTTGCTTAACTTTGAAAATCAGTTGTGATCTAATCAAGCCTCGGTACTATGGGCTAGCCTATGCTTGGCCATTGCTGACTTATAATTCGAGTTCGAGTGAGTTAGTCCTATGTATGCGTGTGTGTGTGTAATTCTGTAGATGGGTGTCTTGTAGTTCCGTAGAGCCATCCTCCATCCTCCTAAAAACGGGGAATGCTAGTGGCAGTTAATAATTCTATGTATTTTACTTTTTGAAGAATAAATCTGGGTAAATATTTATGGCGGGTAAATTTATATATAGATTTATATTTCAATGTCGTGTACCGGCCAAATATTTGAATTAAATATTTATTATAAAACATTATGCAATCTAGTTCATAGTAAGTTTACCGATTGTTCAAATATGTGGACGCACCACTAATTCTGAGCCAATATTGGTTCCAATAATTGCTTACATGCAAGGTTGCCATTATAAACAAAGCTATATGAACTCCATATAAGACCTTGGTATGTGTGGAAAAGTTTATATGTATAGTAGATGGATATTAACGCGACGTTTGACACGCTGAGCTTCGATCCCCGGTCATCTGAGAAACGTAATTTCATTACCTTTTGGTCTGGTTGCTTGCACACTCGTATCTATGGCACCCTATTACTTTGTATTTCTTTGCATGTATGATATATCTATACTAATAATATAAATTCGAAGGGTTTGTTGTCTGTTTGTTAGAACGCGTTTATATTTGTTAATAGAGGTTGGATTTGTAGCAATATTCACTTATCGGAGAAGGTTTCAAGCCAAAAATAATAAATATTGGTAATCTGCAATTGGAGATCCAACCTTTTTTCTGTTAAGTATGCGCAGGCGTATATAGGGAAGATCAATAAAAATGGTTTTTGTTATTTTCTTACGTAGTTAAAGCGGGGCGGGGGTAGTGGCAGGGCGGATAACTGTCTTTCGTAACTTTATAATAAGAATAAAAAGACATAAAGATGAATAATCTATTCCGGTTTACAATTCAAAATAATTTTACGCACTCTAATCTGGGGTCTTCTAAAGGGGTTGTTTTTAGTGCTAAGCGTACCAAAACGCAGTTAAAAGTACATATCTCCAACTCAGAAAAGAAAATATAATTCGCAGGTTGTTTACATATCACTGTGCAAGTAAAGGGAGTCAATTCCAATATTTGAGCAGCTCTCGACCTCAAAGCAAGCGGATCGCGTACTCTACAATAGAGCGTCAATTGTAAATTAAGATGTCAGCTGGTTTAATTTTAGCACAAAAGCATAAGTTGAAGCTAAAACTTGAGACTCCGGTTTGACTTACGTGATAGATTAAAATCAAGCAAACGCATTAATTGAAAATATTAAGATTTTTCATGATACATGTTTTGGTCTCAAAAATTTCAAAAATTCATAAATTTAAGAAAAAATGCAATTGTTTGTAATTTAAATATCTTTGTTAGTACCTCTACATCCATATATGCATTAATATAATATTTTAATTACATCACATGCTATTATAATAATAAAGATGTAACTGCTCTAACAGTAAAACTACATTTCAGAACTGTACATGCCTATAATTGGCTTACATATAAGTATTATCTCTTTGTCTGTATGTTAAATTTAAATGCGATTGTATGTTGAACTGTTGATATGTCGAAATAAATAAATTTTTGGAAATCATACCATTAATATGTGACCATTTTTCTTCTAGTTATTATTAAATTTATTAACGGGTGTTATAAGTTTTACTCGTGTATCTCTTCGTTTGTATGTAGCATAGTGGCTCCCAAGATAAACCGAGTTAGATGTAGTTTCTTTTAATGAAACATGGCTTAATCCAGAGTGTGCGCTTTGGTCCAAGGAAATATGATTATTAGTTTGAAGATCTACGTTTTAGTTTTGAAAATGGTAGAATCCTTCATGGTTTAATTGCACTGGACATATATATTTCTGCCTAATAACATTAGTATTTATCGCCAATCTTCTTCGTGTCGTAAGCGAGTGACTTTTATATGCAGCATTCTAACTTAGCTCTCAGGGGTAGCAATAAATCTGTGACAAACCTTTAGCCCTCCAACAGATGTTCATGCTCGTAGGACGGAGTAATCACTTACCATTATGTGGAATGGACGCACAAAGAAATCATGTCACATACTATTTTCGTACATTTCGCTAATTTCCCTAAAAATATTGATTCAGACAAGTTCGTATGCAAAATCAATTCGACAAAATCCCTTCATTTCAAAATTTATTAAACTATTCAAATATTAAAATGAATTGTATTGCATAAAGAACAAGGTGGCTTGTAGATCAGAGGATATGTTTATGCATTAGGGGGCCATTAATTTATTATTACAGGAGAAGTTGCGAGTGCTGTTGTAAATTTATAGCATAATAAACATCGCGATTGCCTCACTTTAGAAACCGATACAGAAATAATCTTCGATGTGGTCGGGTTTATGCGTTAAACTAAGTTTTTCGAAATAATTTAAAATGCCGCTCCGGCTTTGCTTAGGTTTTATCTATTACTAGGGAAATGGGAAACGCGCTTGGCAAAAAATAATTCCCAGTAATCGAACGCAGTGCCACTTACCGGATGTGATTGTAAATTTTAAACATCCAGGAAGTCTCTGAAACACACACAAAATATAAAATAATATGTATGATATTGTTGTTTTGTGATTACAAAAACATCAAAATCATAAATACCTTGTGTTTTGACCCTGGTCTTTAACAAGGACCGGCACAATTTATACCAAAGGTTTGCTCTAATCAAAATTTTACCCAGAAGATATTTGACAATATTGAATTTGGCATTGAACACCTTATTTTTTATTTATATCAATTTATGAATAAAATAAAATTAATTAAGATGTACTTAATTATTTTTTGTGAATAAATTCGTCGCCGCAATAAGTTTATCTTCCTGTTTCCCTCTCGATCTCTGCGATCCTATCAAAAACATTATAGTACACATTTCAAAGGGATTGTAACGCCAAGCTACATATAGCACTCGATACTCCGCGAATAGACGACCTTCGTAACACTTTAAATTTTTCATTGATACCTCACGGCCGACTCTATTTTTCACTATATTTATTAGACTCTTGAGGTACAGGAATTTTTACACCAAAATACATCACGGCCATGTTAAGATATGTCTTGTATGCTCGGTATGTTTATTGTGATGTTTTGAATTGGCTGAAATTTATTTCTTTTTCCGTCTCAAAGGGTGCCCTATTACTAAATATCTGGTGTCCGTTTGTCCGTCGGTCACAGGACTGTATCTCATTAATCGTAATAGATAGAAACTTGAAATTTTCACGGGGTAAGTTACGGCCGCTATACCGTACATAATTATAAAAAGTAAAGATTAAAACAGAAGCTTTAAAAAGATAATGAACCTTAGATGTAAACATCCACGCCATTTATTTTGTCATTGCGGCAATGTGCGACGACTTATGTAGAGTGTTATAATGTAATATTTTGCTACAATATCTAAGGGCACTTTTCTGTTGTAAATCGGGACGAACCGCCAAAATCGAGACGTCAGACAATGCTACACCTCCTTTCTTAAAGTTCTCAATTAAGATTAAGATTTCTTTTGTCTAAAGTTTTGATTTTATCAAAAGCATACCAACAATCCAACCGTTTGCCCTTTACCAGAAGCCCTTTCAATAATTTGGCCATAATTTCAACATTTTAATTAAATTGAACATTCATTGTCGGGGTACAATGGTACTCTGAGGTCCAATAAAGCATCAATGCTTTTGTGGTCTTGTAACAAGGCTGTGCCATGTTTACTGACCTCAAAGTTGTTTGTTTTTCGAGGGCTAGTAGGTATTTAAAGTTTACTAAATACCTCACGGATGCAGACTAGGGCTGCCAAAAAGTCTGTGGTATCAGATAGTATAATACATAGTATGTAGTTTGTAGTTGTAGTTTTGTTTGTACATAGTATGTAGTTGTAGTTTTGTGCCACATCTATAGTTTTTTTAAATTAAAATATTGAGCTCACTTATTACTTTTGCAATTCCATTTATAGATATATGAAAACGTAGTTATAATAAAAAAAATAAAAAATAGACATCCAAATTAACATACGGTATTTATTTGCTTTTCTTTAATAAGTGAATATCTGATAAACGTCAAATGAAAATTATGAATTTAAAAATTATAATCAGTAATTGTTTGTTTTCATCATAATATTGAATGTGATTCATCAGATGTACCGCAACGTAATAGTAAAGATACTAATAATCTTATTTTCGCTATTGTTTACTTATTGCAGTCAATAAATACTATAAGAATTACCACCAGATTTTACGTAGGGTTCCGTACACATAAGGATAGAAAAAAATGAAATAACAATTAAATGTAATACATATATTTTTTTAAATCTTTATGATGATGGTACTAGTTCGGCTCGCACTTGGCCGATTACATCTCTACCAAAAATCTATATTTTATTCAAAGCCAATATATTTTTTGGTTCACGTTAATTTTCCTAACAGTAGTTGTTAACCCTTGCATTGGGAGTATACATAATTGTTGGTTAAAAATAATAACTTTTGTTACGAACCGAGGTTAAGAGCGGCTTATGTTATTTTTATTTATAGCTTGTAACGATCGTTTTATTATAGCTATAACTTATTTAAATTATTTTTTATAGTTATTAAGATGTCATATTTTAATTTTGTAGTGTACAGTTTCCATATTATTTAAATTAGTCATTTAATTAACGTATATTAAAACCCACTTCAGTGGTACTATAGTTGTACGATTTTTTGCATTTCGAGATGGGGATGTTGGGTTCGAATTCCTGAAATTAATTAATACTAGCCCATACAGTTAACTTATGATACCCAAATATTCTCCATAAAGTATTCAGAGCCATGTAATGGTCTATTTATAACAACGGTGTTGAGCGGCGCTGTGTTCTGGTTTAGAGTGCGGTAAGGGAATTTCACTTAAATGAGGCTCCAATTTTGTCTTCAAGGCGTAGGAGCGATAGACTACGTGGGTGATAATATTATTGTAATTACCCACAAAACCTCCAAAATAAATATAGGATAAGTCAGGAGGCACTTGATGTATAAAAGCCTACGCCCTTTAATTTCACTATACATTTCCGCCCTTTGAGTTAGAATATAGCAGTTTTGTACAACTACTTCGCCGCGCCTTAAAATAAACTTCTATTAACTCCACTTAGCCAATGCTCTAACCAAAAGCCGAAGGCATCTACTTCTTAGGAAATGCCTTTGGCTAAGCTCCAACCTGAGTTTAGTAAGAGATGGATGGCCAGGACTCCGTTATTCACTAGACTCGTGATCTTCCCTCCCCTAGCGGTAGCAGACTACACTCTACAAACCTGGAAATCGGGACCATCCTTTCAGGGTCATCGCCCCCACCAAGCTTGCTCCCCTCCAATCTTGGACTTGCTTAAAGCAAATTTGTCAACCATTACGGTTCGTAAGGTGACTCGGTCTTGTAGCAAGTCGACAGAAGCGACAGTCAAACAGACAGACGAACAACGAAGCCTTAGTAATGGGGTCCTGTGGACATCCTTTGGGTCCGTACCCATCCCAAATGGGGTTCGGCATATACATTCCCTGAGAAATCGGGTATAATCGGGTTTATTATAACTTATAAGCAACAAATAGCGGAAATATGTTCCTATTTGAAAATACAACGCTTATGTGATTCTATTTTCGTAACAAAACATGAAATCGGCCACGTTTATTGTTATTAAAACTGATTTATAACAACGCAACGCACGTTGCCCGCTGTTTGAGCGGAATAAACTGGCATTGTACAATTTTGATAACTCAAGGCTTAAGACCTTCACCGGAATATCCTCTAGAGTACTTACGTTTTAATCGTTGCCTTAAATAGTATAAGACGTCAACACGGCGTATTGTTAGCTCTCATGGCTACTGAAAGATATGATATGTATACGCTATGTTTTTGTTTATTATACGACAAATAGTATAGGTTTGGTTGGTAGGAAATCGTGGTTTGTACTCAGTGTAATAGAAGCAATGAGTCGACCCTTTTTTGTTGACGAGGGGGAAACCTTCAAAAGGTACCCGTTGCTTCAAAAGGGTTATGTGGGATTTTTACCGCACTAAAACCCCCCGGTGACCTTCCTCGGCGCTACGTATATGTAATGAGTCAAGCCAACCGATGGATGAGGTGGCTAATGCCACCCATTTCTGTCGAACCACAATAAAAACAAAATATCTAATGACTAAGTTGGTTTAATGGTAGCATTCGGATACATCGGACGAACACTTCAAGTGTGCAAATATCACAAGCTGGATGAGCATCTAAATATATTTTAAGGCTGGTTCTCCGGAGATCGAATACGGAACTGTTTGATTGTCTGCTTTTAAATCTGCTATTTCCGGAAACAAAATTATGTTGTCAGTAATCCACACTTTAACTTAGTAAGATTTAATTTCTTAACATCACTTTTGATATCATTTTTTATAATCATGATGCTAGCATAAATAGCCTGTAGCCTCGATTTATTCTGGTAACGAGATAAACTAATAGTTCAATGTAAAAGTTAATTTTGTCCTGTCCTCTTTTACATCATCATGCTGACAAGCGTTATAGCACATTAAGTGTTCGATATATCATCTTTTTATATTAATGGCGGTGTCCTAGATTCTGATAATAAATTACATAGGAAGTATAATTTATTAAATCACTAATTTATTAAAAAGTAACTTTTTCCCATAGCCATGTTTTCGTTAAATATATCTTCGCTTTAGGTAGTATATCTACTTAAAAAAGGGGAAGTTCCCCCCGAGTGGACGCCATGGAAAATCTTTGGCGTGTCTTTAATTAGTGAAATATGCTAAGCAGCACTCGCTTCCACTTAGATTTAATCTGCCTGACGCGAACAAATAAAAATAAAACGACCCCCGACCTCTTATAGCTTAGGGTCCCTTGGCAGGGTAGCGAGAACCTTCGACAAAGGGAGTGTTGAATACTCATTACCGTGTGACATCCCTTTGTGATTTTCTTTGACGGATTGCGTCTAATCGCAATTTCAAATTGAAGAGTCTTATGTAGATGGCGAAAAATTGTGTTTGTTTCTATTTTGCGATCATTTCGTTTGAACAGAGATGTCATACCAATGGTCAGTGAATTATGATTTACATAATAGAGTAAGTTTAATATTTTACAATGATCTATGCGGTTTAATTGTAGTAAAACCTTATATCTACACCTATAGCATCTATTGGACAAATCACGATGAGCTCTACCACCTCTTCACTCTCCTCTCCACTCCTTCCCTTACACCAAGTACAATCCATTATAAAGCAAAGATACTCTGGTGTATTTCAAGTAAGACTCCGATCGTATTTAGGATATTTATCATTCATTTATTAATGGTCGGCTGCTAAGTTGTAAAGTTCATTTTGTATATTGTATATATCTATATTATTAAATTATATCAACAAACTGTTGCAGAATATTGCATCCAAAATAAAAATATGCAATAGCCTACAGAACCCGCAAAAGATAACGCAAAAATAAGCTACAATTTTATTAAGAACTTTTGTAAAATCAGGAAGTTTTAAAGTTTACGACATCTGTGACATTTTCTTCAACTCATTTTATGATTTTCCTCAAAATTTCCTCCGATTACAAAATTCTGTACCAAACAACAATTTATACGATTTATTTAGACATTTATTGTTTTTAATATGGATTATACTAAAGTTGCAGACAGCAAAGAATAATAGAAAATCAACGAAGAAAAAAATAAATTTTTATTTAATCTTAGATATATTGCAGGTGTAGTCAAAATATATCAGAACTATTTTATATTAGTTAGTATGTTGGTTTGGGATGCCATGAAATGATTTCCAATTCTACAAATGTACAAACAAATTGGAAATCTCCTCCTTTTGACATTAGTTATAAACTATGCACTAAAATAATAGGTATTACTACAATAATAGTAACAAGTTTACAACTTAAAAATGAGTAGAACTTCAATCCAATATACAGACTAACTGACAAAAATACTGACTGCTTTCACATATAACGGTTATACATAGTAAAAATAAACTCTTAATGAAATAAATCGATTAGAATCTAGATCACACTACTTGTGCCAGTTACAATATTAGTTATCGCTACTTTTCGTGGTCCCAAAATAACAGCTATCGAAAACTAATGGGTATATATTTACTAGTAACGCCGCGCGGACGTCCGTGTTGACGTGGCAGTGTTTTTCTGAAAGTGTTCTAATCTCGATACATTACATCGGTTACTCAGAGACAAAGAAATTATAACAAATGAACGCTAATTACTTACATTATATTCATACAGGTTAATGGTAATAGCATACATGGATTTAGTTTGACGAAGTTGCATCATACATTACATGTAGACTCCACAGATCGGGCTGCCACCTTGTCGTGGTGGGGGAGCTTGC
>DWOQ01000130.1:0-14004 GCA_018251115.1 Codatractus alcaeus
ACTTCATTACCATGAAAGGCACACTTTGTTATGCATTTATAGCATCAAAGCATTTAAAAATCCGCTCGAGTCCACTTGGAGCTGAATGGGCCGGAAGTGGGGCAAGGTCGCGCAGCCAATGTTTGATGAAATGTTATATTTCATTGAAACAAGGTTCCGCCTGTAGGCCACAGCTCATTTATTCCAAAAAGTATTCCTAAATTATAACAGATAAGGGATATATATCTCACTATTCATAAAATAATTACTACACAATTAGTTTGGACGAGTTCTAAGAAACGTACATCTAAAAGTTTTTCGTTATTAGAGTGACAGATAATAAGATTTTATAAACATAATATAAGTTTTGTACTTTAACGACGAAAGTGGAAAATAAGAAAAGTGTATATATTTCAGGCACCTCCAGTTGTGGAAACGTTCACAATATTTGCGACGTACATCTGTCAGCGTTACGTGCTATATAAATCATAAAACCAAAACACGAACAGCCTCGCGGCGCGATCACATCTGTACGTGACACGTTCTCGACTCGTCATTTCGTGCAATAATAATACTTCCGTCGAACTCGTCATTAAAATAACGAGCGGGACGTTCCGCCGCATCGTTACCGCGCCAATTCAATTACTAACAATATCAGTTATTTGGTTCGTACAATTTATTGGAGCAATATTTACATTGTAGCAGAACGAGGGTTGTTACGGAGTGGCAGGCGACTGCTCTGGAGCGCGGCCAGCGGTTCCGTTGATCGACGAAATTACGAGCTGCGCCGAGAGCCTACTCCATATTCATCGATGTTTTTGACCTGACGACCTTTAAATTAAGCCACACACACACACACACACACACACACACACACACGTGCCTGCATAATGAACACACTACTCTTCACACACACTACACTTAATATTTTCATTGAATACAAGTGCTCATTGGATATCCATCAATATTCATATAAATTTGGATGATAATGGATCTTTAGTGATATATTATATTATATTATAAAGCCACTTTAGACATGCTTGTACGGCTCTGTACTTAGTTTTCATGTATTATGTTTCGAGTATTGTATATTTTATCATTATATTATGTACATTATTAAATCACCTTAAATACATATTCGTGTTAGGGAGGATAAACATTTTATTTACAAAAAAAGATTTTCTAAATTGTATGCTTAAATAATAATCTGTAATTATATATTTTGGATGCATTAATTGATGATTTATGATCACGTCAAAGTATTGAAAAGTACATTTGAAAAAGGAACTAAGTACTTGATAATTACTTACATACTTATAATAATATATAATAACAATGTTTTAAAATGTCATAATCGAAAACTAATGCTGAATATAAAAGCTTGTCATTGCATATCTTCAAATTCAAATTCAAATCTTTTATTTCATCATAAGGTATATGCATACACTCGATGTACGTCAAATTGGACTCGATGCATTGGCTTTGAGCGCCCTTTTAGCTAAGGTGGGCCGAGAGAAATAATTCGGCGGAAGAACGTGTAGTTTATTCAATGACTATTTAGTTCTAAATTTCTAGTTGAACAATAAACTTTGAAAGTATAAAATTCCATGAGTACCTTATCTCCTAATAATACACACGTGAGTAGAGCTTAATAAAGATAGTTAATGACACGGGAGCAGCAGGTAATATGTTACGTTAGCGCACGTCACGGATAAGACACGGGGACGACACGACACGCGACGCCATTACTCATCCGAGGCGCGACGCCTGGCCCTCGCGGCCCTGCCAGCAATAGGGGATATTGATATACGGTCACATAAATTCGCTATTCTCGGCGTGTCTTTTAATATTTCTATTCATCCATCTATTTGACTTTGTCTGATGCTAGATCGACATTCGTAAGGTGTTCTCATTTAGGTGATTTCCATCGCAAAACCTATTTCGATTTAATAACTTCAGTTCTGAACGCTGCTGTTTCATAGTTTGAAGCGTACCATAAATGGGAATCTTAGTCCTCAACGGTAGTAACGTCTTTGTCCGACCTCAGATAGGACTCTGATTCGATATAAGGTTGATTATGTCAGGTAAACTGCATGTTCGTTTGGTATTTCTGTTTCATAAAAAAGAAAAAAAACCTCCTCGGTCTGCATAGCATAGCCTCTCACCAGACTTCCCTGACGTGACTGTCACACACACAAGTATAAATAAGCGACATCCACACCTACTCGTATTTTTATCATGACTATGTTTACAACTTTCACTGCTGAGCAAACCCTTTAAACGATTTGAATTTATATGAATGGGCGTTATTTCAATTTATATGAAGCAATTACTTTTGATTTTCACACCAAGGAAATCTTGGAATCGCAGACGAAGTTTCCACCTCGAATGTTTAAAATGTAACGGGCTCGCGCACCTCAGTAACTGTGATAGTGTAAATATAAAAGTCAAAGACTGCAGGCGTTAATGAGAAGTCGACCGCCGAGACGACGTCCCCACTGCACCCTCCCGCCACTGTCGGCTCACAAACACGGCTCTTGACGATGACGGAATCAACATGTAACGTTACATCGAAATTACATATTGCTTAATACAAATCATAACTTATAATTAAAAGTTGGACATGTTGAAACAAGAACATTGTTTTCAGATCAATAAAAATTATTGGGACCGTTTAAGTTGTTAGACGCCTACGTCATATCATTATAACGTAATTGGTAAACGTATACTATTTATAAAGCTTACTGCTGTGATGCTTGATTCACTTAGATTTGAAGATTTCCGGAATTACCCGAAAATAAGATATATAACAATTATGAGTGCATTCCAATTTTCCTCTTAATAAATATAAAATATAGTTGTGTTGGAGTGAAGGCGATAATTAATGCTCTTGTATTAATGAAAGTTGGGAGCAGAACTTCCGACTGATTAATATCAGAAATAGTACAAAACATTAACCGCGTTAGTTAGCTACGGGCCGCAACGAATGCGGTCTACGGCGTAGCGCTACGTCACCGCTACGAGCTTGTTAGCGTTCAGTTTTTATGTCGGAACGGTCTCCGGTCATTTGACTTTTTAATACCCCAGCGGAATTAAATGAAAATCCTTTACAGCGTCACGACATGAAGTGTGAAGAAAAATCGACCAAATGCAAAGTGTCACAAGTCCCAAGCAGTCACTTTGATACCACCGGCCACGTAAGCGTTTCACTAAAAACTTTTTCTATAAGAATGAGATTATAAGCGAAATGGAATTGAAATTGTGTATGCTCAGGCACGCGACCCGACAACATAGTTAACGACTGCGAATAAAAAAGCAGTAATTCGTGCCATTGTTATATGCGGATAAATATGGTGTAATAAGTCACAATTGTTTTATTCAAATTGCTCCACTCAGTTTCAATTTCACGTGAAACATTCATATTGTCGAGGAAAAGATTCGAGACGTTTATGTAGAACACAATATTTTTTTACGAGTTGACGATGTGATAGTATAATCGAAATATACGTTGCATAAGCAATAAGGACATGTCTAAACGTGTCATTCTCACGTCGTATCACGCTGTCGGAAGCAATGCGTGCATTTTCTTGAGAAGGGAAGCGGCGACAGCAAATGTACCAGTCATGCTCAAAAGACAGTTATGTGACATAACACAACGGTGACGATATTCCATGGCTTAATATTATCAAAACAAATTTTATTTCATAATCAAGAATAAATGTGTGTGCTAACTGTGGCGATGATTAGATTTTCAAGCGACGTACTTTAATTTCATTCACTAACAATTAATTACGACCCGTTCGTTTATACTTTACAGCCTTCAAGCAAAAGTGTATGAATGATTGCAGCACGAAAACTCCTTAAGCCGCTCGTCATTTTTCATAAGAAATTACAGTTTCTAATTTAATCTACTGCGATCGCTATATTGATGTAAGTGTGCAGGTTATTTCCTTGCGAATAAATTATAGCACCGTCTAAGGGAGGCGTAATATATGTATGTGCGTACATAATTATGAGGTCGGCGGAGAGGAGAAATATAAATTTGCGGCGTGAATTCATAATGGCGGCTGGCGGGGGTTGATTAGTGCGTGCGAGACAATAGGCGGAGGTGTGCGTCGGAGATGGAGATTGGAAACCTTTGGAGAGATATTACAATGTGTTTCGAGACCTCCGATATACGCTTTAATACACGTGGTGTGCGTATAGGCAGATATCATGACGTGACATTTATAATATTTGTAACACGATGTCTGGAATACGTAATAAAGTAAGATATATATTGGTGCACTCGACGCTACATAGCTTACGTTGTCTATTCAATAAGATTAATGTATTACGATTCTATTACCTGCTTTTATCTATTCATATGATTTGTAGCAAATTTTAAAATGTAACCTCCTTAAGTATACGTTGACTTGACGGTCCTTTAAATATGTATGATGTATTTATAATAATCATTGATTTACAAAAGAGGCCAAAGAGGCTTTATTCGCGAAGTATAGAGCAAGTAGTATGGAGCTTTGTGGAAAATTAAAATGTTTTATTACAATGAAGTTCAAGTAAAGTTTGTTTTTTCGTTAAAAAGAATAGTCATATTTTTCGAGTAATATTTCTTTTAATGGGCCACAAGTATACCTACATTATATTACAATAATTAAGTAATATACAGGAAGAATTTCTTTTGACAGACTCAAATCATACATATCCGTGTCACTATTTAGTGTATGCTTCTTAACTGCCGTACAAAGCTGCAGTTACCTTTCAAGGAAACGTATGTAAAAACTTCGTGTCCAGGAGCAACGCAACTGCAACTGACTCAGATAGCACTCATATCATGTTCGAAGCGGTCACAAGTAATGTACGTTAAGTTAGAATATAGTACAATAACAAAATCCATTTGATGAATATAATTAATGAATAAAAAGATTTCATTAAATACATATTTTCATAGAACATTTAAATTATTGTATTGTGTTTTATGACTATGTTATCATCATTGCTGTATTTCGAGTCGTAATTGGACTCCTAAATAGACATATTCTGCCACGATCATTTAATTGGGGATTAGAATATATTAGAATATGAAGTGAAATCATTGTGAAGATTAATTAAACAAAAGCTTTACTTCAAAATGTATTGAGACAATTTATTTCTACACGTAGAGTAAATCCAAGAAGTTGGTATTAAATTGTTAAGCGCCACTGCTCTAAGGTAATGTAAAATGACAAGGTGTAACGTGTCAGTCCACTCGGTCGAACGCGCCCCAACATGTTGCCATAACTAGTTCTAGAACACGCAAACAACTTGTGAAAACTGACGGTTACGAGAACCGACAAAATTATATCGTTAGTCCAATGACCGGCTAATGTTCATTTTAGTATTTTAATATTACAAAGAATTCAATGAATAATCGGTACTTCGCGGAAGCAAACTTTTTGTTTTAAACCTATCAATTACAAAATTTTATACAATAATATACAAAAATTTAGGACAAATTAATCAAGTATTTTTCTGTTTAGAGTACAAAAGTCGTCGCCGTTATCATCATTGACCAGTAGTCGTAAATTGTACTTGAGGCTTTTGATATGGTTGAAGTAATCCTACCAATGTTTCAATCTCTTATTCTTTTCTCTTACAATTTCTATGTGTGTCTCCTTAAAATCAGGCTACTCGTTTTTAGATAGGTTTGCATAAAATATGTAAGGTATATGTATACATATCTGTACAGATAAGCAATATAAAATAATGGGTTTTTGCAATTGCATGTGTTTCGTGTAGAGCAGAGTATTACACGTATTTTATTTTATTGAGAAGATCAAAAAGCCTCAGTAAGAAAGGAAAATGGTATGTTAAAAAAATGTTTTCATTAAGAATATGTTACTTGAACAACATTAAAAAGGTTATTAAAAAGGTAGTTTTAAAAACAAATAGCTTTCCCATTAAGGCGTTTGGCAAAGTGTCAATGTAAAAATATCTGTTTTAGGTCCTTAGTTATGAAAATACATAATTAAAAATGGTACACGGATTTAAAGCAGCGGAGAGTAGGGAATGCGAAATATGTTTACATGCTAAGTGGTATGTGCCATGAAACAGTTTGAAAATCACTGGTCTAAACAAAACAATTATGTAAATTCATTTGTATCTTGATGTAGCTTACCGTTACAACTTTTTCTTGTTAAACTTCAGTTTATCACACGAGGAATGGACAATTGTCTTCAAGGATTTCTTCTTATTATTATATTTAACATCCGCAGCGACGAGCAGATGCGTTAACTCTCATTATAGAGATACATTGCGCGCTGCCGCCGGGAGTTGCGTTAATGAATTCCACAGAAACTGATTACGTCGCAATGGAAATGTAGCCTGGTTACAGAAAACGTCATTTTACTTCATATTCATGGTTTTTTTTTGCAAAAAATTGAGACTGTCGCTTAAAACATGATATATACATATATATTATTACTGAATCTTATTCCTCTTTGTTCGTGTGTAGCCTAGAATATATAAACCTCATTGGAATTAATCCAGGAGATGGGGAGCGGAGCCTTCGTGCGGAATTAATAATGTACTGCTACCAACACGTCCAGCTAAGCGCGCGTGACTACTGCAAATAACGCGACAAGACCTTACTAGATTCCCTCGTTCGACAACGGACTTTGAAGCCGCTTCTCCATCAGTTTTGCGAGCTAGTTAAACATTCAGCGAGGTCAAGCTTTACTGAGAAATTATAACAAAGCGACTATTACCACCAAAGCTAAATGGTGTATCGGAGAGGGTAAGAGTTGCTGTGAAGATGTTATAAAAACATTTTTAATTGCTTCCACGATGTCAAAGTCAAATGGGCGCTAACTAGGTACATAGTACATCTACTGCACTCTGCACATGGCAACAGTACACGGGTATCCTTACTTTGCACCCGCAGCTCTTATCTTTGGCCCGCATCACTCCAATCACCGACCGAATTCAAACTCTTTTGCAATTTGCTAGTTGACAGTTCATTAGACTTTTTATAATATTTGATGTAACCTGTTAAGAAATCTAAAGAAATTTACTAAGAAACGGAAAGTTGCAAGCAAACGCATGCTCAGATAAACATGAGATTATGATTTCATCGACCGCGACACAATATGTGATGATACGATCAAATCTACCAAATAACTCTACCAAGTTATAACATATCCAAAAAAGTAACAATTTGTTTTGTTTAGTGTTATTTATTAAAGAACGCACATTTCTGCCACTAAAGGAACCGCTATGGAACTTGGCACCCGATAAATCTCATCTATTTTTATCAGTACCCATAACGTAGTCCCTTTCAAACTTATCCTCTTTTCCACATTCATGTTTTTATATTCTTAGTTTTAGAAAGCAACAGAATATTTTACGCAGATAGCTAGTCAGATGAATGCAATCCCTCATGTTATAACTAACGACTTATGATGATGTATGAAAATAGAAAGACTATCACCGAAACACTCAGTTGGCTTCTAGAGAAACTTCATGATACAGTAATTCTGGGGGTATATTCTCCTCAGTGTCCATTACCGCAAAGTGGCGTCGTCTCGAGAAGTAGCAGGATAACCTACTTAGCGAAGTACAGTGGGAGCTGAGCATTCGTGTGCCGCTGACACCAGAGTGGCGTGTCAACACGTGAGCAACTGCATTTTAGTGGCGTGTTTACGTTGAAATCGAGCTAATGCTTGCAAGACAAGAGCTTTAGCATGTTTGTGTAATGGAAGCAAGCCTGAATTGCAAATGCTATTCAAGTAGCAGAACTATTGATTGACAAATACCACATGAGATAAACACATGTTCTCATTCTATGGCTGATATTTAAAAGCGAATATGTAGCTAAATGTTTCTACGCACATCTTCTAGCTATATGTTTCTACGCACATCAAAAGTAATTTTTAAATCTCCCAAGTTATATCGTTATATCATTTAAGTGAAACCACAGACAGACGAACGAATGGATATCAAGAAATTATGAAAGTTCCGTTTTTTGCATTTTGTAACGGAACTCATGCAATAAACTTTTAAGTTTCAAACTTTCAACTCACCCTTCCACATTTCAAATTTGAGAGCTTGTGAATACGTGGAAATGAAAGAGAGTTTCAGGACATGCAGAAGTTGGAGACTCAGTTTTTACTTTTTACCGTCCGTCGCGTCTCGCGTTTCTTATGTGTGAGGACATTTTAAGAGCATTTAATTCATAATACATAAGATGGTTAGACAAACTTTAGTTAAGAATTTTAAACTTAAAAAATGTGCTCAGTTTACAGTGGGATCAAATAGGATTTCATATTTCATTTTAAAAGCTTGTCTTGATTTGTGAATATATATGCAGTGAGTATATATATAGTGAGTATATATATACAGTGATACCATACCTATTACGGTCTGGCTGAAAGTTACTGAATTTTCGAAAGAGTAGGATTTTAACCTAATATAATTGAAGCGGCGTTTTCGCATAACCTAATCAACATTCTGTGAAATACTATTTTGTAGTCCCTTGAATTTTATTTATTAAATTGATAGATTTATAAAAATACTCATCAGAGTGATAGGTATTATATGTTTGTTGAGTACATATCATGCAAAATCGAACCGATAAATTTGTTACTAAATAATATTATTCTGCGACTCAGTACGTTAAACAGTTGTTATGCCAAGAATATATAAATCATTAATGTAGGTCGGTAATATCTTCGGCGGTATAGCCTTATTACTAACCATAGCTGTAACATTATAATAACAATATTATTCATGAGCAATAACTCACATCACATGAGCCGGCGTTGCTAGACTACACCCTCCAAGTTCAGGCGTTTCGCAATCTAATATCTCTGTGTCTCATCTCGCTATTTGGATTAGCGAGACGATTTAGCTATGAACGCTATATAATCATATTAACCTATCTAACTAATCGATAGAATATTTAGGATTCAAAGAGAAATTGATCGATTAAATTGAAATTAGTTAATAATCATTTTGATTGAACTGTAAAATATTGACACTAGATATAACTCCGACTATTACGCGTACAAATAAAAAGAAGGAAATAAGCCCACTAGATATGTATATATAATTTATTTAGTTCGACATTTACCATTTACTACATCTCCTTTCCTATAATAACAATCAAAAGTTTTGCCTGTAAATAATTATACATTGATAAGTGAAATGCAAATATCTAGCACACATTTTAAATGCTATAAAAGTTTGTTCGTGTATTTAAAGAATAATGTCAGTTATTAGTAGCTCCGTAGAGCTCTGGTGTAGTTGTTGTAGAAGTTGAATATTGTAGTTTCATAAAGATGCTTTTGCGCTGTCTGCTCCATCGAGTTTGAACGATGAATAGAAGACTTAACGCTCTCGGCGCTACTTAACGGATCGACTTACACGTCAACTGCTACGACGTTAACGCTCCTAACATCCGACAATTTGAAATACAGTCATAAAATTAAGGTATAATATTGATATTTAAAGATATTGTTCTTTCGTATGAAATGGAATCCTTTTTAAAGAGAGTGCTGGCCTGAGGGAAGCTTGGAGTACCCATCACGCTGCTCCAATTGGTTATTGGCCAACGTGTTTCGGATATTTATAAATCACCTATGAGGCCTCCAACAAGGCTCCATAAGGTTTAACTAGTACTAACTAGTACTAACCGGACCGGTGACTTAAGATGAGGTGAAGACTTAGTACGCGTCACGGATACGCGTCACGTGTGTAATTGTCCAATAGCGGTGAGATTGCTTATCTTTGTAGATCGGTAACGTCCTACAAGAGGGGCTATGAACGCGTCTATAGGTGATTATGGAATGGATCCCTGGTGATGTGATGTTGTCGTCAACTGGTCATTACTCAAAGCAAACAATGCTCATGAATAGATATACAAGGGCGGATAGACAAGGAGAAATTCTAATATAGCATTCCATAGCTTTATTAAAATTTATCCTAAGGAGATGAAATAGTGTTATGTGAGTTTTTCGAGTTCTTGCTCTTCCGCGAACAAGCTAACTGAATCAGTGCATTACAGCGTGAGTGAATCAAAGCAGAGACAGTGCGGCGCGTGCGGGCGGAGCAGAAAGTTTGCCCTGCGGAGCGGAAAATCGAAATTCGAAATCTCATCCAGTATTTATTGTTCGATGTGGTTACTTCGTTACGTAGTCGGCGTAGTATTCGAATGAAAACATAGTTGTGTGAATACCTAAATGTAAAAAAAAGTTGTACAATTTTACCGATGAAGAATAGCAGAACACGAACGTTTTGCAGTGGCCGTAACGCTTCGAACTTCGCATCGCATGCGGCATGAGACAAAGGCTTCGATTGTTCATAACAAGTTAACATTGCTATTATTAGCGAGAGATCGATATGATTGCAAAACGTGCCGTTTCGTTGCGCAGCGGTAGATTTACGGCGCAAATAAATCTTCACGTTCTCTGCGGATTCACGTCATGAATCACGTACTTACATGAATGTTTTAGAAGAACAGCGAGACGGGAAACAGACTGTTTCGACAGCTCTCGACTTACACTGCAAGGCATTCAGGATATGCCATTGAAGCAGGAAACGTGAGTAATGTTATCTGCATCGCTTTATCGATGCACTCGTAACTACACGCGCCGGCGACGCTGCGTGACGTGACGTGACGCGAGTGACGCGAACGACGCGAGTGGCGCACTCCGTGTGACGTGAGTGACGCGGTGCACGCGACTCGGCACGAGTGACGCGCGGGAATTAACGCGAGTCACACTTGTTACCATTGTGCATTCTGTTATAACATTCTTTTATATGCAAAAGCACCGAATAATTTTACATTTCTACAGCTGAATGCGCTTGAGAATGTATGCAAATGAATAGGTGTGAATACAAAGATGTGTAAAATGCAGTATGGCGTAACTAATGAAAGTAAGACGTTACGTGTTTTGTTCAGTAGTTTCGTAATTATTTTATTTCTATAGCAGCGTCGTTAGGGAATGTAAGGTATTCTTGTTTAATGTGTTAGTTTTAAAATGAGAAGGTAAATGTCCCTTTCCTCTGGAACATATTTTTATAAAGTATCAAATGCGCACATCCCATCAACTGAAAAAATAATATTTATATGCCGTACTACGTATGTAATTATGTCGTACTTTAGTATAATTTCGCAAATGACACCGTGTCCGTAAGCTAATTGTGAAACAAAAAGGATTTTGTCTTTATTTATTGCGTACTTAGGAAATTTCCAAGTGGCCGAAGAGTCGCCAAAAGCTTTGCAAGTATAATTTGGACGGATTAGAATTAGTAGTAGGACCTTGTGAATTAATTGGACGCTGCTAGCTTTGTAGGCAAAGAAAATCTCAGCGGATTCGGCAATGTGGCAATAGCATAAAGCGTAACGATGGTGGTTCTACTGTGCGATATTTATTGCGACGGTCACGCTCGCAATTATCTCGTTTGACTTGATAAGCCCCGAGTGAGATTGCAAAAACACTGTAGCGTGTTGTAGGTACCTATGGAAAGCGAAAATAATAAAAACTCAAATTTCATTATTTACTTAATTTCAAATTTATAGAAATAGGAAAGTTTGTGATCAGTTTATCACAGGGGAAAAGCTGAAGACAAAAGACACAATATCCAAACAATATGTGGCCTTATTCTTCAGTGGTTCATTCCAGATATGAGTATATAAGACATGGGTAATAATAACTATTTAGAAGATTTACAACATCTATTTTGTATAACAGTAGATACTTTAATCATTTACCTGCATATAATCTAATAAAGGAACACAACTCTGCATAGTAGTCAAACCTTAATATATATCTACACAGAAGTTTTGCAGTCATTTGATTAAATCTACGAGTAGTTTCACGTTCATTGTTGCTATAGTGTCAAAACATTTAAATTGTACTTAATGCATTAATTTATATTTCGTACGATATTGTAATGGAAAGTCACCTCAAGATGTGTGAGCATGTGAGGCGCGTGGGGCTTGCAACAGTGCTGCGGAGGCTCACGTCAAAGCTGGGAGCAACACTCGGAGCATCCATTATGCGACATGTTATATTCCCAGTGTTAAGTCTCAAGACGGAATTGTTGAACATTACGATATACCAACATAAATATTTAGAGAACCACTACTACATAGACCTAGAGAAAGTTACTTTAAAAGCAATGTACCTCAAAATTATAGCATGAGAAGACTTATTAATATATAATAACACAGATAATATTGTTTGTGCTTTCAGCCCTTTATGTTCTCTCTACAACTGACGAAGACCTAGAGCATTCAACTATGCTGCTCCAATTCATATTGGTGGATATTGTCCAGGTTGCTTTCGATCCGGATAACTATTACCCAAGGATTACAACCGGGAGCAACTTAGCTTAGGGAGTGCCTTCTGAAGCCCGGAAACACTATCTATTGAAGTCGCGGGGCTGTTCCCTCATCAATTATAGTAATAATATTATATATCGTGTCTCAAGTACTTTGTCCCCGTTTGAGTGTATTTTTTTTCTTTGAGGTTAACAAGTTAACATTATAAAATAATGTTGTTAGAATTTTACTATAAATATATAAAATGTTATATACTTAAAGTAAAATTCTATCAACATTATTTTAAGAGTATCTTCCAAATAACTTTGAACAATTTATATTGTTACTGATAAAACTATACCTACAGATAATCTGTATAGTAACAGGTCTTATGAAAATGCGTTTACGATCTATAAGTCGGAACTGGAAATCCACCGCATTAGAAGCAACTTTTTCCCGCAGTTAGTCATTACGTGACCCCGACCGCGTGCTGTCTGATAGTGAGGGCACGTACGCCGGTTGTTCAGCTCTCGATGTGTTGCTGTAACTTCTACAAAGATATTAGCCTCTGGTCGTGTTACCAACTAGTAACAGTAGTAGTAAAAAAATAAACACTAAAGAAGGCGATAAGGTTAATTAGAACGTGAGAGATAATGTTGCAACTGATATTCTATGATGCGTGATACACGTTACGTGAACTAAAGTAGGCGCATTTATTTTTTTCATCTAAAACGATATTTATATATCAATACTATATTTCGGATTTTCGAAAGTACTCTTGGGAAAATATAAAACTTAATCATGCTCTTATAAAAATGCGATAAAATATATCGGATTTTATTATTCGTTAATGTTTCTAGATGTGTAAAGTTTTGAAGCTAGAGATATATAATTACCAAGCACGACTTTAAATGCGCTAGCTCGTAGGAGTGGTAGCTGTGGCAGTCAGTAGACGGAACATAACAAACAATATGTAACTGGAGTATTTAGTTACATACATATATACAGGGTAGAGTAACATAGTGAATTTACGACATCGAAGTAAAAGTCTATTCAGAATTCTAAAATAGGTGGTCAAATTAAGGTGGTGTTAACAGATTATTCAGTTAATTCTTGGTTCAAAATTTTGTAATCTTTGTACTAATATCGCAACAATTATACACACTTAAATTTTAGGACCGTCAAATGGTTCTCAGAGAAAAACCCTAAATTACAAAATACTTAAAACTTTATAACGCACCTAATAATTGTGCACTTGTGTGTGAAAAGTATTTTAATTAAACGCAATATATTATACAAATATAATATAAGAAGTCATTAAAACAGAGTACAATACATATTTGATGCTGTTTAGTTTACCGATGTCTGTCCTAAACAAGTCTAAAAATGCAGATCTGGTTTTTGATGTACGATCTAACATCAACTTTTAATAGGCATTTCATGTCGATATTGTTGAAACAATGAAACAAATGTACAGATAGTCTACACACACACTATAGAAGTTCGTGCCAACCATATCTGCAACCAACTTGGAATTGAAAAGGTCCCTCTTTCGTCTTTCATACATGCATTACTAGATTATTTACTAGAACTTTTTTGTTTTTAATGAAATAAATAGAATAATAATTTATTTTATAAAATTTTATGATTATAATTTAAATATTTTATATTTTTCTATAATTTTAGCTTTTTTTTAGTAAAAATACCAATACATTTTATTC
>DWOQ01000131.1:0-14001 GCA_018251115.1 Codatractus alcaeus
AGCTTTTCCAGACTAAGGTCCCCTAAGGGGCCGGTACAGCTTAACGCTGATTTAAGCCCCCCAGATGGGCGGGGGGCTGTATTTGTTGATAACAGATGCCTAAGGACGGGAATTGCCACTTACCATCAAGAGAACTACTAGCTCGTTTATTACATCATTTCATAATCAATAACTTCTGCATTCTCAAAAATAAATCCAAGTGTTAACTAGAAATCTACTCGGGAGATAAATCCAATTACATCTCCGTTTGTTTAAGAACTCAAACCGATACATTTTCGGATGCGGCGTAATGTAATGTAATTTGCATAAGCAAATAACAAAAGAGAATACTTAAGTGTAATCCTTTCACAAACAACTCGTTGAGTAGGTTAACGACTTGGCGTGATATAACAAATGTTTTAACGATCCACGTGGTGCAATTGTCACTATGTCAGTTACAGCGCATCGCAGATTCGATTCCAGCCATATGAAAAACTAAATGTCGAATTTATATTTGAATTCTGAGTCTAATTGTAAAGATTCTCTTTGTGAGTGTAGAGGACACACACAATCCTAATGTTCAAAGTGAAGGAAGGGTCTAATGTGATCATATAGGATCATAGAAATTGATAAGAGGTGCGGTATCTACCAATCTGTATTGGAGAAGCATGGCGGAGTATGTTCCATACCTCTCTCCGATTTGAGGGCCCATTGCCTTAAGTTAAAATAATTGCAGCCGTTGATGCTATTAAAATTTCAACTATACTACTGACATTACTATAAAAGGGTACTAAATAAGAGGAACGTGTTCATTACTCTTGTTTGTTCAATGAATAGAGTTAGTCAGCAAGTGATTAATTGAAATATGTAAGGGTTGCAATGCCTCCGGAGTTCGAGAAATTTTGACCTACATTTAACACAATTGACTTGAAAAGCAATATAATATTACAATATGAGTCATATAAAATTTGTAAAGCAACAAACTCTTTACCTGTGATTTTAAGAAAAATTACTATGTTACGAAAAATTGAGTTAATTTACATTTTTAGCTTCACACGTTCTTGATTTTAATGCTCAATAGTCATGTCCTAGTTGATATACCTACATATAAACCATGAGCGAAGTGAAAAGAATTTTCAAGGCGTACCTACAGTATTAATAACAAAGTAATCATTAATCTTTACCTGTTTTTTTTATAATAGTGCATCCCCCAACCCCTCCCCTCCACACACTTCCCGGCGCCCAAATCAACATACGAGGTTTATTGCTTCATGTCATAATATTTCGACGGTAATAGAGAAACAAAACTATATAAACGCTTCAACGCTGTTAGACTTGGTAAATTATATCCCTTTGTA
This sequence comes from Codatractus alcaeus, assembly GCA_018251115.1. NCBI lineage: Eukaryota > Metazoa > Arthropoda > Insecta > Lepidoptera > Hesperiidae > Codatractus > Codatractus alcaeus. The sequence goes on from DWOQ01000131.1 coordinate 1,338, forward strand.
CTATATATTAAAAGTTAGTGGAAGTTAATCGAGAACGATGGCAGTAATTAACGTAGAGTTTAGAACTATTCGGAAGCAGCTTATGAATAGCTTCTGGGTGTACGGCGAAAGCCATACGTTTTACACCCAACTTTGTGAAACTTTGAACGCAGCACTGTAGGGTTGAGCGGGCTTTTTATGCCTATTCGTGTAAACGATATATGAAAATTAATTTAATAGCTAAGGATTCTCATATGAAATTATAATCAAAATACTTTAAAGGCTGAAGTTCTTATTTATATTTTGGTTTTTATTTTTAAACCGCTGAAACAACAACAGCCGCTGATTTTTAATATAGAGAAAGACGGGACCTTGGAGCAAGAGGCTACGTAGATGATAAAATTTTGTGTGCGGAATCTATCCAAAATATAAATTCTCCAAATCATAATCCCACGTTAGGATTCTCTTTGTCGTGGGCACCATAGAAACACGATATAGAAAAACCCTGACTCAGACATCTAAATTCACGACTTAGATTTGTGGCTGGCCGGGGATCAAATCCGGAACCGATATGGTGATGCAAAGCCACACGATCGTCGATTATTTCTCAAGTTAGGTGCATATTTAATATTTATAACATGATGAAAGCTTGGACACAAAACATAAGTTACTGGAAGTACTAATTCTACACAGACCAATTCGCGGGCGCCTGCTAATACCCATAAAAACCACTTTACTCGGTATACGACTACATGCATTTTATTTCCTTTCCCTTCTTTTCAGATATCCTCTTCAAATATTTAGTGCATTTACGAAATTGAATACGAGATTTCCTCAATAAACATCCAATATTCCCCTAACACTATATCATACTACTCCCATTCACCTCATCCATTTAATACTGTCTACCACTAATATGCATGTACACGTAAATAAATTACATGAAACATGATCGCATGTAACCATGACATATTGTACAGAGATACTGATAAAGTCAAGTATGATTCTTAACATTGATCTAAAGTCGCATTTACATTTTCGCTAGTGCCCCGGAAAGCCTGCCAGCAATAAATATGTAATGTGCAGACTACAGACCCCAATATCGATTTGCTTTACCAAGAGGGGTGTTTTTATTACTCAGCAGGTATGACATCAGCAAAAGTAACTTGATCCCGCAATGATGTAATTTAAACTTAAAGATGGGTCAAAATGTTAATTTTATGGTATCTGATATGTCGTAAAAAGAGGCTTCGGGGACCGTACTCGAAAACATCGTAAGTTAAATAATAAACAATAATAACCACAGTGATAACGTTAAAATCAACCGACCTCGACGGAAATTGCGATTGCAAGGACAAAATAAGGAGTGAAGTGATTTTTATATATACCTTCTATAACACTCTGCCTTTATTTATATTAATATTTGCATTCATTTATACGTATACATAAGTATTATGTCTACTCTACTCTATCATCCAACGAAAAAAGCATGTACAAAAATCGGCCTCCGGTGACGAAAAAATCGGAACATAAAAAATACATAATCATGAACATGGAACTTGCTCCTTTTCTCGCTAAATAATTGTAATTATTTTTTTTTATAAGCTAACATTATGCCGCATTTACATAGATGCTCTTGTCGTATACAAAAATGTGCCAATTATGTGAAGTTACACGTGAAGTAACGAATTAACTAATGAGCGACAGGAGGAACGCTTTCCCCGAGCTGCCGTCGCGCACTTAGAGGGTACCGAGGCACTGAATAAATAAAATGCAATTAAGAGTAGGGGCGGCCACACAATCACACCCTCTCGTGACCAGACGTATTCTATAAAATAATGACGAAATCTCTCGACTGCGTAAAATAATTTAGGGGAGGCGTGATTATCAATTTAAATCTTTCGTGTACTTAAATTTACATAAGGATAACATTATTTTTAAACTATCGTAAAGGCTAATTTATAATATCAACCGTGTTATATTATACGAGCGATTACACTCGATAGAACACCGGCGGTTTAATCGGCCGACAAGAAGGGTATAGTCTGGGAATCCTTACGTTGAATTTCGCTCTGCTAATTCGGAGGCAGTCTGAACGAGAAGCGATGTGGCACGTGGCTCTCGCAGGGCGTCGTCATGGCAACGGAGGAAACTACGTCGTTTATCACCGCCCGCCCTACACCCCACAAGTATTCTCGCACTTATTCGCAACCTGACGTTCGCAGTACTAAACCTTAGGTTTTGGACGAAAAACTTCAGACTTTCAGATCAGAGAGATCCTTTTGCTTTAATTTTCGTAGTCGTCTGGCTTTCTTTTTGAAAAATATATCACAAATTGGAGTTTAGTCCGAATATTGAACGTATAAAATCGGTAGAATCCCATGTTTACATTCGGAAGCCGATAAGTATGTTTGGTAATGGCGCCATGATAGATATTGATTTGTAATCAGAGCTCCGCGCCACTAGAGATCTCAATTATAACCAAATTTCGATGATTATTCCCTATTTTGTATGAAACATAATTTGGCTAGAAATGTTTATTCACATTCCATTTATTTTTTACGAAAACAGAGAGAATAACAAAAATTAGAAAGGGTTCCTTTTCAAATCAGTGGCCCGTAATAATAACTCTATTGGACAAAGGGCTGTGAGATTTTGCCGGGCAATTTGGGATTTGAATTGAGAGGGAGGTTTATGCGACCTTATCGTGTGCCAAATGACGTACAATATGTGTTGGGAGGCCCAATCTGAAATTATTGCAGCAAGCACCCATAAATTTAGAGATAACAAGATTTTTGTCCATTTATGACAATATCCAACTTCACCAAATAGAATCCCTAGCGATCCGAAAAGATTAGAATTTTATTTTCTAAAGTAACGAGTACTCATCAACTCGATGGTAAATTATTGTATAGTCTTCCGATTAAATTCACTGTTAAAGTTTTATATGTAAAAATCGACATACTAGGTTTGTAAGATACTTCGTAAATTGAAATTGACGAATATTTAAATACGAGAATATTAATACCACTATTAAGATTAATACAATTCAAAAGATTTCCTAAAAATCTTAACAGTTAAAACAAACTTCTTTTGTTATGCTTACTAAGTATTACTTGCTAATGTGGAATTTGTAGGCATATTACAACTTGTATGTGTTTATATTTGTACATGTATTGTGTCCGATGCCCGCTCTAAACATTCTTCGTTTGTTTAGTCATTTGACCCCTGTCAGCGTGATGGCTATTGGATTCCCCTATGTTATTGGAAATCCCGGTTACTATGTACGCTTTTGTGGTTAACAGAGCAATTTCGTGTGATGTAAGATTAACCACAAGTACGTTTATCGACGCTACTGCTCTTTACGTAATAACAGTGTTATCTTGAAATTTTGAAATAAGTAAAATGCTTATTTCGATATCATAAAAATACAATGGTTTCGACACACGCTCACGTGTTAACACAAAACACGCTTGATTTTTTACGACACAAAGGTAATTTCTGAGCCGCCCGGGTTGGAAAGTGGTAAAACGAGCGAGTTTAAACCAATTAAGTACTTTTGGTGCGTTGATATTATTACCTCGAAACGTACACAAAAGACGTTGATATCCAGTTTCTAAGTGTTCATTGTGAACCCGCCACAATGGGACCGTTGCCGTGGCGAAGGCCGACCCACCGCTGCATAACGAGTGCATTATCGCAACTTGCAACGCGACGCGTTTACTTGCTAAATGTGTGACATAATCCGAGATCACTGTGAATGTTAATATTGTAGAACAAATACAATAACTTATTAGTTACTACGCCCTTCAATAAAGCATTTTATATTTAAAATTGTGTCTACAATAAAATTTACTACTTTTAAATAGTGAAACAGTAGCATGAAAAGACATATTTCTCTGCAAAAAGTAATAAGATCAATGAAGTTGCGTCTCGCTGTCATTATTCTAGTATTTTTTGTACTCTTTGGTGTTCTACATAATTTAGAAAGAAGTATTACAAATAATTATTAATTTTAGAGCGCCAGAAAATACGGTTAATTATACAAATATGATAGTAGTACCAAATCCACTACCGCCGCTATTGTCTGGCAAATGTTTGCTCAGCTTGTCCTATGTTTATAGAGTTTATACTACTTTGCTAATCAGGAAAATTAATCCTCGTGTTAAAATTAGTCATAAAAAAGCAAAATCTCAAGTGCCAAGTAACTGATACCGTCCTCCCGATCAGCATTAACATCTGACCGCGAGAATTAAGTACAATTAAGTATAACGAGCTGAACGACCACAAACCACAAAGCGCGTACGACAATTAGACGTAAAGACTTCCTTCCACCACTAATTGTAGTTCAACTTTCTAAATGACACATAGACAGATCCAGACTGGCTGTACGGCAAACTTTTCTCATGAATCTGTTGGACTGTTTGGTTAATCGGTAGCTGACAAAGACCAGAACAAACAAAACTCACACAATAAGTCCTGTCAATGAACATTCTAATTAACTGGTACTTGGGAATATTGATTACCTGAGACACAATAAAAGTTTTCAATATTTTGCTTGTAGAAGACGTTTTGTAAATCTAAAAATATCCTCTTTAAATTCTCAAGCTCGTCGTTTCTAGTCCATGTCTGCAAATAGGTACATGACTAAGTTGAATAAAATAGCAGCTGCTGATGCAGCAATTCCGCTCGATGTGGAACAAAAAACACGCTAGACAGCTGCTACGTCATGTTGTTAGAGTTTTATTGCAAAAACGTCCCGGTCTCATCGCAAAATCTTAAAAGCATTAGATAAGCCCGTGAATGGCTCGAGTGCATGTCAATTTACTTGGAAAATAAGCAGCTGCCCTGAAAAGCAAATATGTTTATGTGAACTCTCGTTTCAATCGACTCGTTTTTTTATGTTTGTTACCGTTTGCATTTATATATTCATATCTCCCGTCATTTATCAAGCGATTGGGAAAATTATTTTATTATTGGAAAAGGGATAATACCAAAAGTAGAACCCCAATATAATTTCATTGGCATGAGGTATCGAAAAAAGCAGGAAAGTCAAACTATACTAGGAATAGGATATGTAAAGTGAGTGTTTTTAACATCTTTAACTGAGTAATATCAGTTTGTGTGTGCGTCGATAAGATTTTCTGTAACGTAAGAAAAAATGGACTCATGTCACATACACACAGAAACCCTACACCTATAGCAAAGTGCATTTGAAAGTAGATAGGACTATCTGCGAACGCTTATTTTCAATTGAGTATATTTTTTTTTCGTCTGTCTTATTTACGAATAACAATCATAAAACATTTTTCAAAATATGAAATAAAGTAAATGTTGTTTTTACATAGTACTGTTTGAATACTTATATTACGATATGTGATATTACGAATTTCTTCAAATCATCATTCTGATCTTTTATTAATAAAGAAGCAGCACTGCACTCAGAAATTGCGAACGATAGTCACAACATGCGATGCGACGAATTAATGTCAAGGTCTAATAAAAACTGCTCATCCGGGATTGGACAATCAGATATTTTCCTGCCACCACAAGCTTACGTGTGCACGGGAAATACTACGACGGGATACGTTGTCTTACAGGTGATATCAAACTTCCCTCCCTTCCTTCCATTGCAATTTGATTTTCATTTTTCCCGTGGCTCACATTTTCAAGGCGGATTTACGCTACTTTCAGTATCTTACTTTATTTATTCACGAATACCGATGTGTCCAATGCACGAGGCATGCATTAATATGTAAATATTGATAGAAAAAATCATTTGATTCACAGCAAAATAATACGTTATCAGTTCTAACTAAATCTACGCAATTTTGTATCAAAACACCAAAGTACCACAATGACATTCACAGGGGACGATAAAATGTCAATTCAATGGAATTCTTGTGTGATGTCGTCATGAACAGTCACCTAAAAATAGCCATATTTCGCAACCGAACCAGCGAGCGTGTGCCCACTGGCGTCCTGTCGGGAACCGAGAAAGGCATACATTATGTCAACAACAACCAGTTTCTTGATAATAAAAATAATACACAATGCACGTTACGTAACATTAATTTTTCATATCATTGCCATCATGCCATGAACTTAATCTAATCAATTGCTTATTATACTTTTAAGGCATTTTTATGTTCTTCTTTAAGTATCAATTGGCCTATATTTCGTTTTACAAAATGAGCCGGTTTTCTTAAATCTTTCTTCTTTCTTTCTTAAAAATTAGAGACGACAAATGTACAAATGTAGCCACCAGCAACATGTTGTTTTTCGACTTGCTATATCTATACTTTGTATGCATAGCATATTTACTGCATGACACCTTTTAAATGGACGCTAAACAACTAGGTGGTAGGTAGTGTCAAGCGGGGTTGCACTCACAAGTGGGCCAGTGTGTCGTATCTGGTAACGTGTGCCGTGATGTGTCGCCGTCACATCGCATAAGTGGCACTATTATCGACAATCAGACGCCGACCTTGCTGCTCATTGGCGCACAAATCGTGGGGAGCCGCAGATTGTCATCCTTCATTCCGGCATCCGCCTTACGTGCATTTCCATTACGTAATGATATGTGCTGCGTTATTTGTTTACTTCTTTATCAAATGTAACAGTAATTAAATATGTCTTGTGACCTTTATTTTTATACTAAAGAAGGATATGGAGAAGACTATTTCTTCTAAACACACATTTAATGAAATGAGCTAATGTGGATAAATAAGCTGATGAAATTGTTATAAGCTTTCTGTAATATCCGGAAACATACACACTTGAACAGCAGAGATTGATTTCTAAAGTACTATGTTCTAGATTGACCTAAGTATTGATTGTGTTTCCGCTTAGTTATCGTATGTTGACGCTCGTATGTATATATTCAAATTTCACATTATCCCAACTAATATTTGTATGTTGTTTTTCCACGTAATTGGATTTAAACACTCGTACAACACAACCTTTTATTAACTTAATTAGTATAAGTCTGTTTATTGTTTTCTCCGAATTTTAAACGGTCAAGTCATTATTAACCTGATTTCGCATATCTGTCTTCTTTATCCTTTTCGATGATAATATTGTACAAAAACAATATCTGTAAAAAGTTCTGGGCATGGAAATGTACTATATAAAGTTGTCGCAGTTTGAATGGATTAAAAAAGAAAAAGCCTTTGTCTAAATTATGTAATATTATTGTTAGTAACAAGCAAAGTTAACTTTGTTATACTTGTTGTTACTGTAAAGATCTTACTTTACGTGATTCGGTATTGTTCAATTTTATGGGCCATCAATCATCATTAAACTGCAATAAAGTTATAGTTATCAACGTTCCTATTACGATTCAACCTTAAAATAGAAGCATGTATTGTCTGTATATCACTTTATACCACACTGTAAATTGTATAAAATAGTTATTGATAATTAAATGAAATAATTTACCTATTTTATTACCACGCTTATGATAAAGGCGCGACAAATATAAATTTAACTAACAAGTTTGTGAAACGAATTTGTGTATTAACTTCACGGATTCTTCTTCGTAAGTTCTTCATAAGTCCATAGATAAATTCATTATAATATAATACGATTCGAATGAAACATTTCAATAAATTACTTTCAAATACTTTCTACCCACTACCTAGCAAGCGTGACCACAGCGGCAGGTGTGATGCTGCCGGCTTCACTTGCAATGCGATCTGTTAATTAGCCCCTTGATTTACGGCCTTTGTCTTCCCATTAACTATGCCCATGCATTCATATCGAATTGCGGGCACTGACATGACAGCATAATTGTGTTTCAGGTGAATTGTACCGACAATATTGTATGTATGTTGAATGTACCGTCAGCAACGAAATTGTATTGCAATTCGGGAAAGCGTGCAACGGAAGAGAGTATTCACTGAATGCTTTTTATCCTGCAAATCTCCCAACACCGTCACGCATTGCTACCATTGTTGATTGTTGATCGTCGTTCTTGATGGCGCAACACTACGTTATTATGAGTGCCATTATTTGTGTTTACTATTCAAACGAAATTAGATTGCGCGAAATGTGTCATTATGTTTGACGATGCAATTTTATAAGTGAGCTGGCGCTACAATTAACTTAATGGATAGGATAGTTGTGGATAGCTCGGTATCTGGGGCACGTGCAAACGTTGCGTGATGGTCTCGACTCTTTCTCGCTACAACACTCACTATTATGGTATAGTCATTAGCGTCACTCGCATCAATAAAATGCTGTTTTCTCAGCAAGCTGTCTTGCACGTTCCCATTCTACTTATTGATATTGATTCTGAGTTCGTGTTCACAGTTGGACGGCTTGAAAGTTTCCATTGCTTTTGACTTAAGTAAGCAAACAATTACCTTAATGTGAATTTGCATGTGATGGATTAAACGCAATAAATTGAAAACATAATCACTCGATGGACCTTTATTTGAACAACAACTTTGTTGATTTGAAACAGCCTGGACATTGCCAGTGCAACATAAACAATGTGATACAATTTAATTTAACTAATGGTGTGGTTTTAGAGGCAATCAACTGAATAGGTAATTTAAACTCGTTTGTGTTAGAAGGGCGACCTACCTTGACAATGAGCTAACCAACTTTATACGAACATAATGCAAAGGTTCGATGTTACCTGTAGGTAAATCAGCGATGACTAATCGAAGAAACTGGTCCTGTAATTCTATCGTAATTACTCGTAACATTTTACAATATGCGGGTAGCTTTATCAAATAATTAGCAATGAGACATTTTCTTTCGTGGTACAAATAAGTGACATTCATCTTAGATGTAGAAATCTTTTACAAAATAGTCTATATCTAGAGACCTTTTGACAGTAAATCTTGTTCTATATTTACGCGACATTCAATATTACGAGACTAGTCTCTTAAAATCGTCTAAATTGCCTCTCATTGGGCTATCATATAACTACCTAATTGTATTGTCGAGCAAGTCTACGCGCAAGTTGAGGTCGTCTCAGCGAGGCCCGCATCCTATTGTTTTAAGAGCTTCCAGTGTCGCGAGTGCACACGTTACACATCGCGGTATTTATGAGTCAGTCTCCTGTCCCGCAACTTTTTAATTTGTTAATTTTTATAGCTCATAATTATACAAGTCGCCAATTATATCTAACGTTAAATACATAGAACCATATATATAGAACCATTCAACCATATATATATGTGTGGTTGATTAATTTCATGTTGCTTTATTAATTTAAGGATTTCATATAAACGTTATAATTTAACGAACATTTTACATAAATACTGCGTAACCACCAATATTGTTATGTTAAGCTACGTAGAGGATAACGTTTGTGGTTAAATATCTTTTGTTAAATATATTGTTCGTCATAGTTGCAATACCATATAGCACGATTTTACTGTATTCATCGCATATGTTGGAGCATTCGTCACGTGTTGTTCCCACGCTATCAGCTGGTTCACGCGCCAGTGCGCACGCGCAGCGGCCCGCGACACCAACCACGTCACTAGCGCCAGACGGCTGACATCTCGGGATAACTGCCAGTCCTATGTCGTCCTGAATAGACGCAATCCTTAAATAACCGTTTGAATATAAAAAAATTAATACAGTATGACATAGCCACCAAAATATTAACGCGTATTACATAATATTAAATCTTACAATATACCTAGTTTGATGTACCTACATTTTTTCCTCGTGTTACACTTTCTTTTGCTCTTATAGTTCGTTCTTCTCATCTATCATACTGAAGCTACACCTAATAGTCAGGGGTTAGACAAAATATGCTTGTGAATGAGAGCCAATTTAAACATATTACTGACACTTGTGAGAACAAACCGAACAACAATGGGAAACTATTACAAGACAGTTATCAGCGGTAACCGTAGACAGATACGCCCACGAGAACAATCTACAATACCGCAAAAAATGCTTCTCAGACAATTATGCATCCTAATACATATAAATACGCTAAGTTCAATATCACGAAGGTATGCACCTCTGCTTGTGTTGCTCAACTAGAGCTTTTAATTTACTCTTATGGCGCCAACCGCTTCGCCTACGTGCATTTTTTAACTGCGCCCCTTTATAATGAGAAGATGAATTATAAGCACTTGCTAGACGAGCTGAGCCGGAAAAGGCAATAATAACTCAACATCATTTGCGTTTCATTTTCTTACTATTTGTAACAGCGTGTAGGGATTGTAAATGCGTTGAACCTAATTCCTCAATTTCAACAGAAGTATAGAAATCAAATTGTTTTTTTACAGAATAATAAAGTTTGTTAATAATATTACTAGAGATTGCTACCTACCTACAAGTAAAATCTTTTCCCCAAATTGGATAAAATAGAAACAAAACTGTCTTATTGGCAGATACAATCAACAAAAGAATAATGGTTTAAGAAAAGTGTATCAGAGGAGAAAGTCGGACGGGAGCTTGTTTCATTACTGATGACGTGGTATCTGATAACGAAGCTATTACCAACGTAATTGCCACTCAATGCGAACCGCCCATCTCACGCCCGGCCTGCTGTAGTCAACTAAATTACGCTGACGTCGAGTTAGCACCAGATACAAAGTGTTAACGAAGGCATGCAGCGCAGATAAGGCCATAAACAGATGCAGTTTACATGCGACAGACACATGCGTATTATGAAGGATGAGGTAAATTTGAGCTTGTATACTAATCAGATTCAAAGTGAAAAATATTTCATTTTTCGCAAAATTTTAGTATAACTGACAGAACTGACAGACTGATTTACAATCCTTCACTGAAAAATCATGTTTACCATTTCGGGGTCTGGTGCCAATGAGTAATAATTATCATGATTAAACTAAGCTGTCGAGTTGCATGACACTATTACAAGTTGCAAGATAAATTATGAGTTATTTAAACAACGAACGTGCCCCAGCCAGCCTTCACGACTGTCAAAGTGAAGCTTAGTATATTGCACGCGCCGTTGATGTCATCGTGCCTATTTCGTTAGCGACTGATGGCTGATAGCATACGTGAGGTTCACTACAGTAATTTGTAACTGGCATACGTTGAAACGCTTATCAGATCTCTGATATAAATATACACTATCCCTTTGAGAATCACGTACCGACAATTAGTTTCTCAATACACGTTAGGTCCAATTGCGACGTAATTGGACTGAATGAAGAACATATTGGTCCATAAGTCGCTTTAATTGGTGCTGTGTCCGAGTTCCTTAAGCCTCTTTAGCTGACAGTAATGGAATACGGAATATAGGCAATGCAGGCGCCAACAACACAACTGGGTTAAAAGCTTAGCGCTGTATCTCTTAGTCAGCTAAGGAACAATGACATATAAATTCCTTTAAGAGCCGACGCATAGAGATAAAATTGCGCTCTTGCATTTAAGATCTAATGAAAGCAATGGAATCGTTTCTAAGACGTGATAACATACATATTATTAAAATTAATGTAACCAGGCTTTATTAATATTATTATATTAATATAAATAAACTTAAGTAAATCGAAGTTGACTTCAATGGTAAAAAATCTTTCTCTATAAACATTATATTAAATTATTTCGTATTCTCTTATAAACTTAAAACATAACCAATTTGGTGGCAATATTTTTCATTTTTGATATATTAACCTAATACATTATCAGTTCCCGCAGACCCTTACTAAATGATAAATTTGTGACATATGCGTTATAAATAAGAAATAATTTTATTAAACCCATTCAATTCAATAACCCCTATAAAATTACTAACCAAATTCCGGCTTCGATCTAAACGTGTTTCATAATATATTGGACATTAATCCCCTATATTATTGATTGCTTCTACACACGTAATGCGATTACGGCGTAGCAAGTGCGGCCCAGAACTCGGGAGGGTTGCTCTAAGCCAGGATAAGTAACGCAAGCTCAACTGAACAATTCCATTGTTTCGCATGCAAAATATGCAACGTAACGAATACACCGTACGTATCATAACATAACAACGTAATATAAGCGTGACAAAAGTACTTTAACTATATAGTATCTGTCTGTATATACACCAAGTTGAGTAAGTTCTATCAAATATTGAAAACATTACAATTTTGAATTCTGGCCACAGAAATATTTATTGAATTCCAATTTCAAATGTTTTATGAAAATAAAAATGTGCACTATTTCGAATGTAGTTTACTTTTTAAATATGAAGTGGACCCTGAAAGAAGTCCGAGTTGCGTTTATTGCGATGGTGCGGTTACGCGCCAATTCAGATTTTTAAACTACTTAAAAAGATAACCAAATATTTCTTTTCTCAATACATCAAAGTAATTAGTGAAAATACAAAGTGTAAAAGACAGAAAAAGAAATGGCTGTGTTAGAACTCTAGCAGCGATTAAATCTGTAAAGGTATAAATCCAAAGAAATCTTATACTTACTTAAGAAGAAAGTGAGAAACTTGGTTGAAAAAATTGAAAAATATCTAAATATTCTTTCGACGCAGACGACTGACTTCGCGGACATCAGCTCTTAATATAATCTTGCTCTACGACTGATTAGCGTATACATATACATATACGGATAATTAGCCCACGCATGCATTGTTATATGATTAGAACCGTTTATGAATACATGTTAAAAAATGTTACAAACTCTAAAGTACTGCGTGGTTTACCACTAAATAGGTAAATTGGCGTTTCTTACAAGCCATTGTCTTGTTAAC
>DWOQ01000132.1:0-13995 GCA_018251115.1 Codatractus alcaeus
CCGACAAATCCATAACAGATCTACATTTAAATTCGATGCCTTTCAAATCGTTTTAAATTTATTCTCAATCATTTTACTCCGTCGGAAATGAGTTGGAAGTTTGTTGTGAATTGAAAGATTGTTCTTATTTGTCAAGATATTTATTTACTTTTATGTCAATTATAAATATCTCTATTATATCTTCATATATGACATCCTCTAAGAGGAGTTCCGTGGCATGAAGCTGTAAACAAATACTTTACAAACTATAAAATAAAATGATTTACATATTTATGCAAGCTATGGCGTGCGGTTTCATTATCGTTTGAAAACATTATCCACTATACTTCCCCATTTTTTTATAATGAAGAAGTAGGAAAAGATCCTGTAGACCACCTGGAACTGGCTAGGCCGCTGCCTTCCATGCGAATTTGAAATAAACACCAGATAGCATTGGAGTAGTGCCTCAGGTACCTGATGGGTTCCTACTTTTGTGTAAATTGCAGTGCATTGTATAGGTGAGCCTAGTCCCTATCTGCACTTCACGGCGCAAATTCTAATATGGTTGTCCTAATAAACATATCACGTATAGTATAGAGTGGTGACATTGAAATTCCGGTTACAGTTTACTGATTACAAATCTCTACTACATGAAAGCAGTAGATTCAACAAATAAACTTCAGTCTTCAGTCTTATTATATTAGTATAGAATACAATATTATGTATGTTAGAAACACAAAAAAATGAATTGTAATAAAACTTCTCTAACGACATATTTATAGCATTATTTCTTCCAATCACATAATACAATCGGTTATTATATAAATGATCTAAAACAAACGTTTGTATTATACCACTTCAACTGAAAACTTGCCTTGAATCACTCTGCGGAAAAATTTAATACGACACAGGTATGAGATAAAAGAGGTTTGCGTACACTTATGGATCACAAAAAGTATTGCTTACAAAATTTATCCATTTGTGTACGGTGTTTTGTCAAAATTATGGTTAGTAGCCACTACAGTGTAGGGATGACCGTTGCACGAATTATACCAAAGTGTGTGGAGAGAAAACTTACATCTTTCTTATGTGTCAAATTTCTTGCCGCACTAAACTTGACAATATATTATATCTTGGTCGATATATCACCATTTTAGGTTTTAACGGTAAAAGATTTTAACAGGGTTCAAGCAATGCAAAATCGAATTATATTCCTATACGACGTCATTGAAATAGATGAAAACACAAATAATATTATTTATTTAAATAATGTAATTTACATGCCATTTGACATACCTGTAATGGTACTTATGATAATTGTAATAATCAACCTCATAATGGAAGAATCTTAGATTTGCCACTGATACTACTCTCTCTGAAAATCTCTAAATTGGGACGCTTAAATCTTTACCGTACACATCCTACAAACCATCGTACATAAACGTTAACTGTTGTTGAGTCGCAGGTATCATAGATTTTTAAAAGTTAACTTAAATTAGTGTTGTCTATTATCATTTAACTGCTCGCATGTGTACTAAATGTATTACCGAGCGAAACCGATGCAAATATTGGGGGTCAGTTGAACTTGACCCACATCCGTGACCGATTTGTGTGCACCCGCTCCATCTGAACCAATTCGAATTGATAGTATTTAACGTAATAAAATTTTTAGCATGTGTTTGTGTATATATTTTCCTGGCAGGATATATTGTAGGTGAGTAACGAATGACGACTTCAGACTAATCATTGCAATATGCCGATAATCCGAATATCCGATCTGCACCGTACCGATCTTACCGTCAACAAAAATAGAAATTAGAGAAATCAAATTAGAGTTTACTGTTAACAGAAATAGAAATTTGGTATATACATAAAATTAGATAGCCACTGTACAGAAAAAGTCAATGAATTAGCGATCAAAATGGTAAATATCGTTAACATTTGACAATAATTTTCCAATTTTGACAATACCTATAATTTTAAAAAGCGTAATCACTCGTTTATTATTATCAACTATAAACCTTTTCCATGGTCTTTGAAACCCAAAAATAAATTATTAAAATTAAAATTAAAATTACGACATTCAATCTCTCTAGACGACAGAACTCGCTAGACCAACTCGCACATTAAAATAAAAACCTTAAGTCACTTCTAGACAATGTCAAGTTTACATGTGATGTCATGAGTAATCGAATGATACCTTATTGATGTCAAATAAACTTTTTATAGTATTCCATCATTTCCTAAGTACCATTTTTTCGTATATCGTGATACCAAAATGTTTTAGAATAAAAGTATCTAAGATTATTAATGATAATTTCTGATAGAATAATCCTATCATATCTTATTAATAGCTATCACGTAACGAACTAACTAATTAAACTTTATTTAAAAAATCTGCTTCTGTAGAAATTTGCGTCAAGCTAAAAATAAAGAGCTATTGGGATACCACGTTCGTCACCGGAGCCGAACTATATGTTCTATTTGTTTCAAACCACTAGTACTACAAATAACACATATATTATTAATTAAAACATTGTTTGAATATGTAATATTATTTTTTCGTTCCTTAAAATAATGCAATATCTTTGTTCATAATGAATACAGATCTACTAATCCATTATAAAAAGGGCCATAGTAGGAGAAACAGTAAGAAGTGTATGTCGATGCAGTCGCTGCAACAGGAAGCGCGGCAGGAGCTGGCCTCGACCCTAAATCTGGGTCACCGGGTCGCGACCACCTGCCACTCGCCGGCGAGCTTAACGCATTGACACACTAAGTACATCCTCTGCACAGTTATACAGACTGCAAACGTATTTATGAAGCCTCGAGCATACACCACCATCCTTGAAACATACTCCACCACGCTGCTACGAAACGTATTGGTTGAGTGGTATACGTCAGTGGCAAACCTGCATCGGATGTTATTAAACCGCCCATGAGTTATACAGATAAATGTATATAAAAACTTAGACAAGTGCGAATCATTCGCACACATACAGGGTTCCGTATCGTCATTATGATTGAGGAAAAAACGCCGAACAAATACAAGTTTGTTGTGGCAAGCGCAACAGTCATATAACGCCGGATACCGTACGTTTTCATACGTTTAAAATTAATTAATTAATTTATATCACATGAGGTGTGATATCATAATATTTTGCTTTGATATCCGGCTATTTGCACATATATGTTTCGCTTACCGCTATAGAAGTGTTTTTGGCGTTTTTCTCAATATTCATTTCGATGGTAGGGGATCCTTTTTGTGCCAAGCTGGATTGGATTTTATTTTGTTTATATTTTATTACTATTTGTTGTTATATCGACAGTGGTACACACTCTGTGCAAATTTGAAGTATCTACCTCTTACGGTTCATAAAATACAATCCTGTGAGAGATGGGAAAGCGAAGCCTTAATAATAGAGTCCTGTTAATGCCCTCGAGTACGGAACCATAAGTAAGGAATACAGGATATGATATTTTAAATAGATTAATATTATAGCCTTGTGGTTTGAAATTCAGCCTCAGACGTCGGGGAACCGATGTTCGATTGCATATGGGATTTTTCGAAACTACCTAATTAAGCTCACATGATACTTTAGTAACTTGAATGAAAAATATTCTTGTTTTTAACTAATGGTTTATCTGGTCATACAGTTGAATAATTGAAACTATTAAATAATTTTAATTTAGGATAAGGTTTTCTTTAAGTAATTCCAAAGGTCTCATATAAAAACGAAGTTATTAAAATAATGTAACTATATTAATGTAGAATTTGATTTTCGGTAAGAAATAGTTAATCAATATAGTGATATTAGTGCCTTTTAAGTGAAAGTATTTTTCCTGTAAGTGTGTGAGAACCCTAAGTACCCAACGCGTATATCGTACAGAACTCAATAGTAATAAATCTGGATAACAGAGGTGTTTTCTGCATTCAGTGCTATTTACCTCGAGTTTATTGTCGACGCGGGGTGGCAGCTAAGATGTTATGAACTAATGTCTGTCCCATTGCTGGGCTGGATCTCTTGTAAGGAAAGAAAAGAGTGGGCTAGAGTCCACAGCTGGGCATCGACAGATTTATAGTCATAACACATTTTACACAACTCTCATCCCCGCGATGGTTTTCTTTGCTGTTAAATAAATGGTAATTAATTTCCAATATAAACTATTTCAAAAAGAAATACTCGTAGCTAGGATTCTCTGTAGCGTGAGCACATTGTATTATATAGACAATTACACAAACAGCCAAACCAAGAACAGAAATTTAAATTTAGCCTTTAGATGCCCGTGTGTTCGCAAAGCAATCCTAGAACCGTTTGCATGTCAAAACGGTATGGTGCTGCGCTACTATACTTGCTGGAATAGAACAAAAGACAGGCGTAACATAGACAAGAGATTATAGTTTAAGTTGAATTTACTTAACTATGCTGTTCTGTTCCAGTTAAGTCATTTCCAATGTCGGATGTACTCAATAGAAAATAAATCGCAGCAGTCGTTAGTCACGCACAAGGCCGCAAGATGGCGCGCAAAAACTGGCGTCAAAGACAAGAATTCTGTTGCTACTACTAATGGTCCGTATAAAGTGAGGTCTTGTGAATGTGTATATTTTTTTGTATATTAATAGGCCTTACAAATAGTCAATTAGAATACTATCTCCATACTATTACCAGATCGGAACACGACTAATACTGAGTCTACTTAAGATATTTGACATCACAATTTCAATTTCGCAACAGTTCACTGTACTTTTACTTGATAATCGATACAAACTTGTATTTTTGGATACCCTGTCATTTTATTTACCTATTCAGGTATTTGTGATTTAGATGGGACTGCTACGATAAAAATTTGATGATAGTATAGAATAACAATACAAGTTCCTCACGAAATGAATGTATTTAGTCGATTATTATACAGATCATTTTTTAAATTTGCAATAAAAAAAAATTACTGGCGGCATAAATTAGTACAAGTATTTTTGAGATGAAGGATCTTAAATGAGTTTGTGCACAGACAAGCTATTTTTGACTTGAGTCAAATTTCTGAAATGAGAACGACGATCTTATACGAGGTATTCCAACGTAGTCTTCAGCGGTAGCAACGCATGTGTAAGCGACCTTAGCTAAGGCGGCAATGGTAAGATATGTCTATAGGCGGTAGTAGCCATTAACAATGAGCTGAATTTGCAATCACGTATGATAATTCTCTTTATTAAAAAATCACATGAACTAGGTATGATAGTTTTGAGTCGCTCAGACCGATAGTAGTGGCTCTATCATTGTCGTCATTCGTCTAATTAATTGAGCTTTCAATGACACAGCTAGGCTCTGACGGCGACCTTCATATATTTGTAACGTGTCAATCAGTGTCCTTGTTCCGTGTAATGTAGATATTATATCGGCACTGGTTCATCTACATAGGTTTACAATACACACTTTATTTTAGTGTGTTTTGCCGACATTAGGAGTTTCTGTTTGTTCCATGTAATAGAAGTAATCGCAGGATGCAGTTCATCTAATGGTAAGTAGTTACGGTCTCTTCTTAAAGTGAGAAGGATCTAGGCTATAACTACTAGAACTAGAACTGTGGATTAGTAGACTTCACACATCATTGCTAACTTTTTGACAGAACTCTCAGGCATGTAGGTTGTCTCACGATATTTTGCTTTAGCATTAAACATGTGATCATCAATTACACGAATGTAATTTCGAAGAATCAGAATTCTCTAAACGTGGGATTTGAACCTCGGATCCCCGATTGAGTGGAGTGGGTTGAGAGTGTCAAACCGCTACTAGGGTATTACTGCTTACTATCCATGGTCGTTTATAATCAACCTTAAATACAACAACCGCTGGAATTGATTTACGGAAGGTTTTACCACCCATAAAATCCCTCATGTAAAAAAGTATAAATTACTTCAAAAATTTAATATGAAATAAAGTATAAGTAAAGATATTTTATATTATAGTAGTCCTTATTATAGTAGTTTATGTATCCTAAGATTACCTTTCTTGAGTAGTGGATGAAAATCAAAATATTTTTAGTAATCTATCTAATATACTGAACAAGATGTATAGTTATGGAGAGGAAGCGGTGAAAGAAATTACTTTAGTGATGTCATCCATTGGGTCATCTGAGACTACAGGACTTTCACAGAAAATTTATAACTCAGGTCTTCTCTCAAATTGAGAAGGATTTATATGAATTTGTGAGAAGGATTGGTAGACTTCACACACCTTCGAGAACTTTAAAAACAAATAACTCTTAGGATTTTAGGTTTACTCACGATGTTTTCCTTCACCGTTACCGCAAGTGGTAATTATTTTTATACGCCCACAATTTTGTAAGATGAAGTGCATAGGTTTTGAACCTATGACCTTCCGTTTGAGAGGTCTAATTGTTAACCACTAGGCTATCATTTCTCTTGATACCTGACTCCTCTGTCCTTTTATTCTCCTCAGAAAATTGGTTTTCGTACATTCATTTTGTTTGTCTCTGCGTCGTGGACCACAAAAGATGGAATTCGCAGGAAGACACTGATGTCCATAATTATATAAAATCACTTAATTATGATTCATTACAGCCCTGTGATAAAGACTTGAGCCTTGGAAATTACCCTTAGACCTTAAGATTCACGTTGGCACGCTTCGGGTACCGAGCTCTAAAAATTAGAAAAAGGTTCGCTACACCTCAATTAATTTGTTTATAAAATAGCTTCGGGTAGTTTAGCCACACAAAGGCAAAGTTAATAAAAAGCCCCAAAACTAAAGTTCAATTACAAAATTTTATTTCAAGGGCGTAATGTTACCTTGAATACGTAATTATCTTGTTTATAACAAAATCTTCATTATTAGGTCTGTTTTGACTAAAACAGGGCCTAGGGAAATTAGGCCAAGGGTTAGGAAAAAGTATTTAGGTTAAGTGAGTGCCTCACAGTAGCCACGTGTATGGAGTAATCAAGTTCCCTTTCAACTGTAATTGGATTAATTTGTTTAGTTACAAGGTGTTATAAACAAGTAACGAAACTATATTTGTTGTGCAAAGATCTGTGCTAGCTTACCTGGTAGGAATCTTCTTAATCTTTGAGTTTTTAGGTCAGTATGTGATTTTCCATGCATGTCACGTGTGTCTATTTAACTTCCACGCGAATTATCACCACCACGTGTGTTCATAAAACGACGGGCAAAGGTAAATATAGAAACCTGGTACGATTCCAGCGTCCCCAATACCACTAAGTTCTGCCCTGTAACAGCAGTGTTAAGCGCTACTGCGTGCTAGTTTAAAGACTGTGACGTGGTTAGGGAGAGGCTTCAACGAGGTTTTTCTAATTAGACCTTAGGATTAGTAACGTATCTCTGGCTAATTTCAGGTATAATTAAAATCATATCTGAGGAAAGTACTCAAGGTATACAAGAGAAGAATACTTCCACTAATATAATTTGACCACCTACAGAGTGACCCACTAACCACATAAATATAGTTACAAAATTCAGCAAGCCGGATCTGTATGTGATTCCGACTAGTGCCATGCCACTATCCAGTGTCGGCAGTTCCGCGCAGAGATAAGCTAAGAATCTAGGTTGCACGATGGCCTAGACCTCAAGTTCCTTCCGAATCACCGATGGAGCTACCGACTGCCCCAAATACATGACAAACGAGATCCGAAATTCAGCTACTCATGATATGGGTCCGGAATTCGAATCTCAGGCAAGCATCTTAATTTTTCGAAGTTATATGCGTATTACATCTTAATTATCATTTGTTTAGAGGTGACGGTAAATATCATGAGGAAAGGAAAGGATTTTTATAAAAATGCTATTGACAAAGTTGTGCGAAGTCTATCATTCGCACTTAGCCAATGTTGGGGACTATCGCCTGAATTTTTTTCACTCTGGACGAGATCGATGTCCAGCGGTGATAGCTGTCTTTGGTGATGTTGATAATACCTTATATTCTTAAACAGACCTCAGAAACGGCTCTTAATATTCTAGCCCATGTTGTTTAGAGATGGTATAACCCTTTGATGCTTAATGAACTTCACCTATTAGTGTCGTAGAACATAAATGTAGTACTAAGTTTTCTGGTTTCCTGGACAATTTTTTTTAACTAGAAATATCCTATGAGGCAAATTCAATTTCTAAACTATTTTTAGGGTTCCGTACTAAAAAGATGCTAGCGGGATCCTAATTCTTAGACTGCGCTCTCCGTAAGGCCTTCTCGCCATCTGTTCGTCTGCCACAATGCCGCCTTATGAAGTGTATTAGGGATGAAACTATTAATTTTCACCGAATGTGTATAAACTATAGCCGCTTTAAAAACAAAAGGAAGTTAAATAGAAGCTTTAAATAAAACTTTATCTATAAGAGTCAATGTCATCTGGTTTGCCATTGCAGCGACTTACGAGTACCCACATGAAAGACATTGTATTATTTTGTTATCGATTCACGACGGTATTTGAATATTGTGCTTGTCGATACATTAATATACATATAAGTGCTTTTGTTTGCCGAATGAGGTTATGAGCGCTAGAAGTCGATCAAAAGTGGGGGAAGGTACAACTCAAGAAAAGGGAATGTGCTGTGGGCACTATGGACGCGAATGTAACTGCGCGGACAAGTAAGTATTAACATAAATACCCTTCAAATATACGAGTGTCAGCAGCCTAATTTAATCTCTAACACTAATAGTTGACAAAGTATACTAAACTTGGCTGGTTTGACTGAACATGAGTACGCGAGAATTCCCGAAGCGACAGTTTAGTTATGCCTCGCGAGGCTTTACACAGTTTTGTTATGAAAAACACGGTTTTATATTTCGAGCAGTTATGTAACGATAAAAAAATATAAAAACGCTTAAGATATTATCACTGTCTTTACTACGGTAAAAGTAGTCATAATAATGTCAATGATATCACATAATAACTAATTCCTTAGCTTTAATGTTGCAAAATTTCCGCGAAAGGATTTTTTACATAAAAAACGTAGTTTTTCATGGTCGACTACGGAACTACCACCGGCATACCAAATAATTCATTAGTTACTGCCGTGTTGGCATGCCGCTTGGTTTGAAAGGTATAATAAGACAGAAGCCAATGGCGGATTCAAGTGCCATTGGTGGTTAAGACAGCTCCAGAAAATGATTCTAATTTAATAAAAAAATCAATACTTTGATTTGGTCCTCGCACCGTTAAACAAACCGTAAGACAAACAAAATGTAAACAAGCGTATTATTAAGTAAATGGTTATATTTCTGACAAATTCTTATTCTCACTAACTTTGAACTGAAACTGGGGCACAAAAACTGAAATTTTCCTTGGAGATACTTACATGAGGTAATCCAAAATACCCCTTCGCTGCAGTAATGTATCTGTAGTTAAATTTAGTGGAACTCTATTCCGGATCGTAGTCACTAATCATAAATTGGTTTGGACGCTCGTTTGCCCCAAATTCGATCAAGCTCTAAAGCCGCAATATACTCACGTATGTTTCCATCTTTGCTGTCAACAGCAAACCGTTTTGAAGTATCCTTGGAATTAGTTCGCAGGTGTTCAAGTTTAGGCAAATCGATAGACAGGTATTGAGACTCCTAACTTTATGTTAAAGCTTTTAAACTGTTAGAATAATAATTATAATGGCATTATACTGATACACGTGACCCAATTTAATGTTTGACCTACATAACTGTAACAGTATGTTTCTTTGGGTCTTATTTGCAAAGCTGAGCCCTTGAAGGGTCTATTTGGTATTATAATCACACCAAAACTGGAAGGGAGTACGATATATGGTTTTTGTCAAATATATATATAGAAAAATACTACACACCTTATTTTTTATCTAGATTTTTTTTTGTTTTAGCGTATACTTTTGAAAATTACTAATGATTTATAAATGAGGTACCCAGTCCGCATTTTTATAAGTGAATAAATTAATCCTGATAATAACATGTGAATATAATGGCAAATGAGAAAATATTTTTTACATAATTGGTTCCGTATTATGCCACTATTAAGTATGACTACCTCCTTACATTGGGGGAGGACTGGAGCATATACCAACTCGTTGTTCCAATCAAATCATGGAAGGTACGTTAGGTAACATGTTGGATATATTTAAACCGCACATGAATTTAACATGCCTGCTATCTAATGATAACGACCGGGACGACGGTACCGACGGCTTTACCTATCCTCCGCAATACGGAACACGCATGAAGTTTACCCGCTAGCGTTCAACTATGTAAGTCACGACCGAGACAGTCAACTTGTAGATCTGTTACGATGAACGCAAGTACCGGGGCTAATATTTCCATATACGAATATTTTAGCAATAGGTTCATTGTTTTGCCCGATTTCCCTTAGAACTTGCTAATCACCGTTATTTATCAATTTCACCGAACCCTAGGGATCATTGTACGGAAAAAACATAGTTTTTTTAACGTAAATTTAAAATAATAGATACGCTCCCTTTGTCAAGAAATAAATTTATTACTTTGTGGTATTAATTTTGGTTTATCACGCTAGGATCCGGGTTCACAACTGATACATACGTACGTACTATATTGTTTTTAATGTTATATTTTGATCGCTTGCTTCACTTACAAAGGAAAACATCGTTAGAGAATTCACGAACCAGAGATTTTCTTATAATGTTTCATAGATATATGTAGTCTACCAATCCACACTTGACTAGCATGGCGGACTTTCATAATGCATAATTCGTCTCATTCAAAGACAATACTAGTGTCCAGCAATATGATAGTAAATTTGATGGTCATAAGAGAATAGTATTTACGTAAAATCATTACTTTAGCTTTTACAGGCAACTATCCACAACGTTATTCTAACCAATTTCTGCAGACTTAAATTGATGCAATTAAAGATGTTTCAAACACCTATTATGGAGACATCTTTCAAATTAAAAAACTTTTAGCAATGAAATAAACAGATAAATGGGTACCGCTCTTATATTTCTAAACTGAGAAACTGAGAGGCAACTATTTTATTTGAGCTTTTTTTTAATTTTCTTCTCTTTTTCATTGTTTCTTACTTCGCAATTACTTATTTGTCTGATGAGTTTTATGTCGATTTTTGCCTCTCAAAGCTAAGAAGCTACAATTTGTGCATTTCATTTGCTGTAACTGTTATGAAACAAAGATCAATTTCTCTTATAAATCCGCTTTGATTTAAAAATATATACAATCAGCAAATCTCCATCGTGTCCTAGACTAATCTGCCTCGTTCTTTAAATAGTTATCAGCACATTTAAACTACTAATGAGAGAATAAACTTATCAGGAAAGTTTCAACAGCAATTTGATCACAACTCCAGTTCTCATACTATTAACAAGTTTATAGCCATTTCAACTTCTCTAAACTATTTGCTGGTAGTTGCGAAGATATAGGAAAACTATGAGGCTGGAACACTTTTCCGAAGGTTTCAAAGTTGAAAGTTCTGATTTGAACACAGTAAAACTTTATACTAAATAAATCGTAATTAAAAATGATAAGTTTGTTGGAAAAACCCGCGCTGGTTCCCCATCGAAAGGATCGTGAAAAAATACCTGGAAACCGATAACAGCGGTTTGCGTCTACTTACAAATCGACTTTCATGGCGGTACGAACATTGCACCGGTGTGATACGCAGTGGGTCCAAGTTAATTCCCGGCCAGCAAGGCATATAAAATTGTGTTCATGACATCCACGACACAGGGAATCCCAGCGTGGGGTTGTGATAAATGCGTTTATCTTAATAATCCTGAGACCGCCCAAGCACACATTTATAATTTTATTATTTTCTTTGTTGTCTTAACTATCATTTTTCTTTCAAAGACATAAATCTTAATAGCTACAGTCAATGGCCATGTCTATTATCGTGTCTTAATTAATTTATGGTTTATATTTTAATAACCTAATAGCATCACGGAACAAGACGGTCATTGTCTCCATTATGGTACTAATAATTAATTAAACTAATTTGTTACTTGTAGTAGTGATTTTCTATTGTTTCTTTGTTTCCTTTAATTTGTGAAACTAATTGACTCCTACTTGAGTCCTAATTCATAGTTATTTATAAGCTAATACAAATTTGTTTATTTTTAAGAGTAACTTTTTTTATTCATAAACAACTTCTGCCATTTTCACTTCCTAATTAAAATAACAATTCATTTTACTAAAAGGACTAACTTATAAGGAATAGAAAAAAGTTAAGTTATCTACAGCACAATTAATATAAATTCTTATATGTAAATATTTACAGACAAAATGGAAAACACGTAATTTTTTACATTTTTCAATGTTTCATTTTAAATTTTAAAATTTTTCAACATTTTCCCACACGTCAACAACCTATTAAATTTATATGTTTTCTATTAACATAATTGGTATTTTAAATGTTTCACTATGTGGCCGCTAAAAAGTTAAAGGTTGACACAAACTTTTGTCCAATACTGAATTAAAATGAGCTGCAACTAATTCTCATTTTCATACATGAAGATCTATCTTTTATGTGATGTTGCCGATAATATTAAGTTGCATCTTTCTTGGCCAATGAAATAAACCACACAGATAATGGAATATAATCATTTTGATTTACAATTAAACCCATCAGAAACATTTTTATTTAACACAAATTTTTCTACCTATTTACTACCTATAGCAATATATATTGTTTCAAAATAAAATAACATAAAAATGTTTTATAGCTTTTTCTTATGCATTCCATCCCACAGTGAACATAAGATCCACATCGACACAAATTAATTAAAACAAACGAATTCAATAAAAAAATGTATCGATAAATCGATTCGGTAATCGATATGTTATTACTTGGACATTTGGACATCACTAAACTAAATTTATCAAATAGTAATATAATACACAGAGCATAGGCAATTTTGCAAACATAAATCAAGTAATTAATATAATACGCAGAACATCATATTCGTATCAATGACTAACCCGGCTTAAACTTTCCACTCAATATTTATTGCAGCTGATGTGAAAATGTTATTGTAGACATTAATGCGTGTAGAGCCAACGAACCACACCAGCGAGAAGTAATCTCATCATAAAATGCATAGCAATGTCACATGTTAATTGTTTATCTTCGCTTAAGGCGCCTTACACATGTGACCATACTATTATAAATTATAGTAATGCAGAGATATATTTTATAATTAATGAAATTATATAATAATTATTTTAATGCAGTAATGGTGTAGTGGTTCTAAATTTGGTATTCCATTCTAAAGATCTAGTGTAGACTACCGCCTTGCTTCTCTGACCATTTTGATATTGCTTTAGATGAATAATTTCTTATAAGGTACCTTTAACAAGTTCCAATTAGTTGCTGATTAAAATATACTATTATTAATAGTTAAAAGTAGGCTTAAACGAATGAACTTAATCCTATCACACACCAGATTAAAAACATTTGCGTGCGTGGTCTTAAACTTAATCGTATTGTTAATTACATGTTTAGTACATGTATGCAAAGTATGATTAACTTTACATTTCACATAAGATAGAACATGAAATGACTTCTAGCAAATTACTTTATCAAACCAGTAAAGACAAGTAAAAAGAAACAATAATCTTAATCTAAAATCTACTGTGAACGGTGAGGAAAAACAATTTCAGCGTGCAAACCGTGCTTCAAAACTGCCCATCAGCAAAAACCTTAGTTAAAGTCCAATGACTCACAGCTTTCAGACGACAGATTCCGTCGTAGACCCACGTCAATATTTATGTTTTGTTTACGGACCGCACTTAGATTGACGGGTGCATTTTACTACGAGTTATTGCTGGCGAAAGGTAATGTAGTTAAAACTGACGATAGTAATATAAATAATAAAGGTTGCGAAATTAGTAACAAACTTAGGTAACATTTTAAAATCATTGGAGGCATTTTTTTAATGCTTGTTTAAATAATTATATGTCGGATACAGGCCGTAAATTACCAAATCCGACATCAACCATCTGGGCGTATAACACGGGTAATCGAGCACAGAGATATAACGA
>DWOQ01000133.1:0-13969 GCA_018251115.1 Codatractus alcaeus
CGTCGATCTTGGCTGACCTGTCCCGCTTGCCTCTTTCGCCTTTATAGCTCGTTCCTAACATGATTCAGTTAGACCATTGACACAGGGAATGTCTTCATGTTGTCCCACTTGTTTTCTTGAGACATTAATGTGAAGTTAATGGAATATTGGAAACAGGAATCCACTACGTACACTTAGGTATATTTTAAAAAGGAAAGATAAAATCTACGTTTCTGTACTTTAGAGCGGGTTGTTAGCAATCTATAAATATATATTTGTTATTTCAATAATATGTTTTATTATACAGTTCAATAATTGCCCAAATATGGCATGTGGCCAATTAACCTGTTTCGAAAATTATTACTCAATTCCATTTTAGGGAAAAGTAATATAATTCCTGAACAGGAAATATGGTACAGAACAACTTTATCTCTGCTTATTTACATTTACACAATGGGTGCCGTCAGACGTCGCGTCTTTTGCGGTGCGCAGTTCATTGCACGGGAGATGGTCCGCGTGGAAATATACATTACTTATACGAACTTAAAGGGCAAATACTAGTTTTATTAACTTTATTGCTGAGATTTTTGGAATCTTAATAAGCCTACATAAAATCACAACTTTGATCATATTTGATTCCAGCAGGCAGACTGTCTTTTTTAAATATGCTTTCTATCGTATGAGTAGTTTCTGCCCCTGTGAGTTATTCTACCGTTATTTTAAAATGTTGCATTACATTTAATGCTAAAATTACTTCGTGCTATGGGAATATCGCGTCTTGCAGAGCAAGCAGTTCATTGCACGGGGGATTGTGTTTGCGAAAATATCGCCGGAAACACATGCGCCAGGCGTTCCTCGTTCGACTGGTGAAAGATTGGTCTCTTTACTTTTCCGAGAGTTGCTAATTAGCAATACCTATTTGTATTTCATTATCAAGCTAATATACACTGAAAAGCAACTGGTGTTGTAACGAAATTCTTTTGACTTTGTTACATGAAATTATCGTTATATGCTTATCTAAGCTTTTTTGTAGGTTCTTTTGTGATAACGTCTTTACCTAATGAGCATTAACATTGGCGAGTAATTGTTCTCACATAAAAAATAGATATCTTTTTTATTCATCTAATTGCGTTTAATGTTTGACATCGATTAATTTATAATACGTTTTCAAAAAATCTTTTTATCACATGTAAAAATTTTGCTGACCAGTAATATTCCTGCTATATTATTAAGTAGACCATACGTATAGGTATATTTTGCGCAAATGACGCGTAATTCCACGAGGATTAATCAGATTTAGTATTATGGTAACATGCATAAAGCAACAAATAGTATGCCAATAAAAAGGTCATCGAGTTTAGCTCATACGATCCGCGTGTATTTATAGACAGACCAACACGCCGTTTTATTTATCTAGGGCCGCCCACCCGACTCGCTCTGTCACGACGACACATGCCGGTAAAAAACTTAGTGCCATCGTGATTTATTATGCCTGAACATTTTATTGTCCTGTATTTGAGATTTGGTACTCCTGAATTTTATTGTACCGTAAGAAGTAAATAAGTCAAATATGTAGATTTGATCGATTAAAGCGGGAAAGTCTAAAATTCTGTTTTCAATCCAATTTCTAAAATTATATTAAAAATAGGATGAAACAATAGAAATTATAACCACGGGATATGAGGAATTAATCGAATGAACAATAGTACAAATATTTAAAGAAAATTCCTCAAGAGAAAAACATGATGTATATAGTTTTCCTGCGCCTAAAATGTTATTATTAGAAGGCCTTTATTGAAACGCATCGTGGACTACTGAAAAAAAACATGTCAATCTGTACATTAAAATCTTCATCTTTCAAACAGAAGTTCGAGTCTAAAGTTAGTTGAAGTGAATAGGAAAATGTTTCACTTTGGTTCCAGTATCTGTTGTCAGCGCTCCGTATGGGACATCAAAGCAGTTTTGTGAGAGACGGCGTAAGAGACGTTCGCTTCGCCGGGCTCGCTCCGACCGGTTATTATAACCTGGAAAGGATATACGAGAGTTTATTTTGGGATTTAAACTTTTGTTAATCGCTTTCGAATGTTTGCCGTGGACGTGGTGTTACGTAAATCGACGAATGTATTTCGTCAATATACGAGAATTCATATACGTGATTTGCTTGTGAAAATATGATATTAATTTTCTTAACTCTTGTGAAGTGTAAACAGGATCGATTTCAAACGGTACTCGTAATTCTATCTAGCGCAAACCACATGTAACCTCATTCCATATAGTAGAAACGTGGTGACTGTTTTCAGAATCAATAATCTCCCGATTTTGTGTGTCAGTGAAAGAATTGTACTTATAAACTTATCTGGGTTCTGTGACATGTAAAAGATAAGGAATTTGGATGTGTCAATATCCGGTATACCGACAGATTTGTGTACACTGTATTATACAGACTCTATGATTCAGATGCATTGACAGTAAAAACAATGCAGGACCCCAATGGATGCTGAGGGTCGACTAATTTTTTGGAAAGGCGGGGTATGGGAGGGTGGTGCACCCACACTCAACTGCAACACCTGCAAGAAGAGACGAGCCGACAGAATGAGCGCGAATGAATCGCTTAACGAACGCCCTCAGGGGTGAGTTTTAGAAGTACTCTTTGTTATTATAGCTTCCATTCATTTAAAATTTTATGTCACCTAAGGCCAAGGTCTTTCACTCTCACCTTTGCAATGATTTTATTTATTTACTTACGTCTGCCTTCAAATGTATCGCCTAGGGATGGAACCAGATTGGGAAGTAATGAAGCGAAAATTCAATTTGCGCACAGGGTTGGGGTGTTGTGTAAAGAACAAATACTTTCTCCAATTTGAGTGTATTTTGCGCGTTTGTTTTCGACTTCTCCGTACCAGTATTGATGAGGATAATGTGTTTACTGTAAAATCCAGACGTGCCCCATCTGTCCGTGCCTCAGGACTTTGTTTGCTTTCAGCTTACTTTATTCTGTTGTTAAATGTTTTCATTTTAGAATTTGTAGAGTAGAATCATACTTTTAATTATAATAAATGTTTATTAGCTTAGCCTATAAGAGTCATGTTTGCTATTATAACTGTTAAAAATTATATTTTCTGAAACAATAAAATGCCATCAAAATACGGTTAGAATAGTTTAATTATCTTTGTTAATTTAACGGTACAGGCTTTTTTAACCGAGGACTAATGTACGCTTTACCTCTGTTCCACATAACGTGGGAATTCGTGACATCCATTACGAATTCCTCTACATGAATCACCATTGTTTCTCGTAATTGGACCTATAGTTTCCTATTCGTATTTCCTTAACAACGTTATAAATATTTATGGCGTACCTTAAATTTTATTGGGCACATTTGTTCCCATTCGCATCACATAGCTAGTTAGCTATAGTTCTAGTCTGAAGGGTTTGGTAAACAGATTGCATTGGTACATAACGCGTTCCAAATAGGTACTTCGATAAATCTCATATTATTTTACTTACAGATTTAATGTATATTACATAGCACGTCATACGACTATATAATTTCAGAATTGAAAATAATGATTGTAAAGGTCTATCCATATTTTAGGTAGGTGGTGTACATTAGATTGGTACCAACTGTATGTAAACAATGGCTTTGTCCTACATTGGCCAAGAAATAGAACCTAGTTCGTAACTTGTCTTGCTTGATTGACATTGTGTATTAAGTATTCAGTGACTGGAATTACATACACTTCTATTATGTATAATTGACATCAGTTGTAGTAATCATTAGTCAACAGGCCAACAATTTATATTATTATTTTAATATAATGATTGATGATATAAAACTGTCTCTTATTAAAAAAGTTCAATTGCTAATTGGACTCGCACATAAAGGATTCCGTATGCCCTATAACATATAGGTAACATATAAAAAATCCACCAGATGTCATACTTCATGTGAGTAGTTGTACGTCGCTGCAATGCCAACATAGGTGGCTTCTATTATGCTTTATTTTGTTTCTACTTACGTTTTTATAGCGTTTATAGCATAGTAACACATACACGGTGAAAATTTCAAGTGTCTATTACGGTTCATGAGATACAGCTCTGTGACAGACGAGCGAATGTACAGACGGACAGTGGAGCCTTGGTAATAGGGACCCGTTGCCATCCTCCCGACTTACATATGGATTTCGGAGAGAATCAAATTATAAATGATCGTTTTTTTTTTGCTAAATAACTAAGAAGTTATAACAAAAATTCTTCATTGCCATTGACATTTACTTTAACAATCCAATATTCTTTGAAGACATTGGGAGTTAATTGAGATTTAGTGTGGTCTTTGTTTTAAACCAGCAATGAACACGTACTCACTATTTTCGTTTCAGTATCTTCATTTTAGTTATGATAAGCTAGATCTTTACAATGAAACAAAAAAATTAAACATTGACTTACTGCCTCCATTGTTTTTACACTGAGATAAAATTCATGTACTTCAAGCTCATTCATCTGACAGTGCTCCTTTGTTCTAGATTTTCGTTTTAAGTTATCTTTAATATAGCACTGTTTAAAAGGTTTCGAAATTTAAACCAATTATAGTTTAAAAAACTAAAAACCATGCTTTTACGGTTAATCAAAACTAAAAAGAAAAAATAATTCCTAATGTAAGAATAACATGAAAGACAATTAATGTTACTGTTTTAAAAGCGCGGGTTGTTTGATATGAATTGTTATGATTTTTTAATAATTTTATTCCAAAATGTAGAATTAGTTTAATGCAATGTAATAATTATTATGAAATGATTAATGTAGGCATATGTAAAGATTACATTTTACCACAGTTTCCGATCCCGGCCTAAGTAAATTAAGTAGAATTCGATATCGCTAAAGGATTACTATTTATGCAGCTGCATTGTCCCACTATGGGCAATGAGTTTAGTTTAAACATCGTTGAAGTATTTTCGTTATCAAGTTTTTTGAACAAATTCAATTTCCATGATTGGAAGACAAATCAACACAATATTGGGACATAAACAAGAGCATTTGCTGTTCCTAGGGTTCCAAAATCGCACACGTTTTTTAGATCGATATATATGTATATATTTTTTCTATTGTTTTCATTCCATTTCCCAGTTTTCCAGGTCTGTTGCCATTTGTAAAGAATATGACTTAAGTATTTAATAAGATTTTTCCTTACCGGTTCTATCACAATCGCACGGAATGCGAAGATTATTTGCGGATGAACGGGATCAAAAAGTCCACACATTCCTTCCTCGGACGCATATGGCTCGACCGCACGACACGTGTTCTGTCTCTGCCGATGACTTCGATACATTGTGATACATTGTATTGTTTTGCGAAACTAGTTACTCTGCATATATTGCAATTACGGTATTTACAGTATTTTTATATCACGTAATCTCTCAAATCTGTTAGTTTCTCATGCGATAGCCCCAGATCTGGGTTGTTCTACTTGTTGATCCTCGAAATACGGTCTGAACTAAACTTTTAACCGTACAAACTATAAGTGTTTTATCTAGCACTTATAGTATTAAGGTTAGCGATTTGTGTATCATGAAATCTGCGCATGCAAGCAAATACAATATATACATAAGTTTTAATAGAATACGCAAATTGCATCAAGCGACAAAATTGGTATGCCCGCTGCACTTGGCTCGAGCTAACGCAATTGATCAATTGATCCACATGCGTACGCTACAATTGTTTGATGTAATTGCACCTAAACTTCAGTACTCAAACTATAATGCAACATAATTTTTGAGTTCAAAGGCACACGTAACATAGAATAGCAATTGATGTACCAGTTCCTGAAATATTGTTCATAATCACCTGATGCCAAGTAGCCATTGCCACTCATGGACATCTGTAATCAACTTCAGTTATGATTGGAATTCTACCTAAAGTCATCCATATATGCGTTGCTACTCCTGAGAATATCTCTCCTATACTCCTAGTAAAAGGCGTCCTTTTACTAGCACACAGCCGCCTTTAAAACTAATGTCATGATAGAAAGAAAAAATAATTTAAATAAGTATTTTTAGTTATAATAGCTAAAAAGTATATAAGAAACAATCTCCATTTGAGAATTTTGTATTGTGTCGTAAATCGAACTTCTTGTGAAACTCTCTTGTGTTTCTTTGCTGTTCGTTTAGTGCAATGCGAAAATAGCTGAAAAGGAATTTTGAATTCAAGAAATTCTCCATGACAACGTAGCAGCTGGCTCTCCAGAATGTGAACTGTAATAAAAACTTATCCAACGTATTTTAGGATACTTGGAATATGTTTTTGTTTAAATTTTTAACGGACTTTCCAAAGGAAAGAGGTTATTTATTCGTCGCTTATATATATATTTTTGTAATAAAAAGTCGAAGAACTCTATTTTAGTTGCCCCTTGTGGGGGAGCGGTGACCATATTGGCCTGACACGTATAGGGTTTCGAGATCGATCTTTGGCCAGTCAGACCTCTAAATGATGAATTTAGACTTCTGTTCTGGGACTATGTGTTCGTGTAGTCTTGTGTGTGCCCATGAGGCTCACGATACATAGGTTCCTAGTGCGGGGCTATCTTTGTAGAAAAGGTCTTTTTTTTAGTTAAACGCGGTACTACAATCACCACATATTTTTGGCTTATTATAGTGATGTGCTATTTTGGTTAGTAAGTGTGTCATAAGGTAGAACATATACAAATGCTTCGTCTTCTTAATCCTAAGACATGCTTCAGTGAACGAACTCAGATAGGATCCCTGTTTTATGTATAGTCAGTTACAGATTAATTGGCGTGGCGTGACTATTTTCTCAAATAGGCAGCGTGTTAGTTTCTTGCTTCCATTAAGTAATGACAGTGACGTAGCGTGGGCGGCGATCGAGGCTGCTAAACCCGGTCGGCACTTTTGGGGCAAAATGACGGCATCTCATTTTTAATCGATACTTAAAATTACATGCAGCGTAATACATGATAATCGTCATACATGTTACGCGTAATACATGGTATTGATTGACTCTAGTTATTTCTTTCCTATTAGATGAGTTATTCTTTTATCCTGTACCCCGCGTAACAAATTCAACCTGCGCTAAGGGTGGTCCAGGCTCACAGTACGCAACTAAATACTGGCAAACTGTAGTATCAACCGATGCTAATTGACAATGAAGTAGCGAACATGGGGAAAAATTTTAATATGTATAATAAGTCAAAGATATTATATTGTACAGCTGCTCGTGAACTAACTCGTCTAAATATAAATTCATCTTGTTTTTCCTTGTTTACTATTCGCTTCCGGAGAGGACGAGCGTTTGGTACTAAATATCTTATTGAATATCAGTGGCATCGGTTTAGTTAAAATATTAAAATTAAGTCAATTTAAATTAGGTATGAATGATATTGACGATAAATATTTATAGTAATAATACAAGTAAAACGAAATAGATGTTTGAAGAAATTAAATTTTGTCATGTGGGAATAATTAAAATGTGATGAATTGCTCTAATCTGTGATAAATAATATTGATATTAATCTTCTACTCGTAACGATAAAAAGGATAATTTGTTCATTAAGTTTAATAATAACAACACGGGAGGCAAATTATAATAAAAATGTCAATATTTAATGCACTTCTGGTCTACTATTGGGTACTTATCTACTTTCACCAATGGTGGATTATACTAATAATATGACACATGTTTAAAATAGTTTGACTTATTTAAAACTATCCGCTCAGCGTGATCACGTTGATGTGAGAATGATTACGTATTAACTTGTAATCATCAATCATTGTTTATTGTAAAAGGTAAATATAAATTTGAAGAACTTGATCTTCATGTCCTCACGCGTTTTTGTGGTAATGCAAATAACTTTAGAAGATAAATTTAATTAATATTGATAACACAAAATTATTACTAAAGAACCCTCAATTAAGCTTCAGTTATAGCCGTCATAAAGCGCTTGTCTTTTAAAAGTTGGAACCGAATTAAGTTCACTAAATCTTTAAAATTAGCATTCGACTCTGCTGCATGCAGTGCCCTTATTTTTAGCGGTTGCTAAGTAGGTTTCACGGTTTCACTGACGAAACCAAACGGTGAATGCGATCGAAATCGTGAGATTAACTGTAATTAGGTTAAATATCTGGCGTTCGATTGCATTTAAACAGGATTTTCCAATGTAGAGAGCTATGCAGCGTCGACTTTGAATGGCACAATTGATTCTTCCAATTCTGCGCTCCACAGACAAAAAAAATTGTTTCAAGATTTTCTGGACAATTTGTCCAGGTGACGTTAATATATTTTGCGTACCTGAAATAACAACTTTTATACCAGAATGATATAAATTTATATTGAATCATCGTCTAATTGCTCATATCAGAGAGCCACAACTTCTACGCGCTGAATCGATAACGCATTTATTATTAAACCCCTCGGTCACTTCTTTTTTATCGCACGATACCAGCTTTAATTATTGATGAAGCAGTTACTTTGGAACAATAACATTATCAATGATTTACATTCCTTTGGTATGATTTCTCGTGGGTTTATTTAAAATTACAAAATATTTTTCTTTCTTTTTATTTTTCTTTTACTCGTGTATTATAGTGATATGAAGAATATTATTTGGGGTGCAAATAAGTCTGCATTTCGTTACGAACTTACAAAAAAGAGTTGATATCCAAGTTTTATTGAGTTACTTATTATTATACCTAGACTATAATGAATAAAAATTCCTAATCCGTAAGTCCGTCCAAAATGATACACACCTACACATATAACAGGGGTAGCCAGTTTACTGTGCCATGTTCTGTGCCAAACGTTTCTTATATTGAAATCTAGTTTTGCAACGCAGACCAAAGCCCATTACAGCATATAGTTGTCACCGACATCAGATTCCCTGGCAGTTATGATAATGATAACAATCATGATAATGATTTTGTTAATGCTTAATAATAAAATCAAAATGTGAGCTTAAATTTCTAGAGTACCGTAAAAAATCAATACGTCACTGTAGTGTTTACGTATGCAACAAAGGAAAATAAATTGGGGCAAGCCCGCCTTAGTGCCGTGATTGCAGGCCGTTGGCGCCGACATGGTTTTGCTTAATATTTAATATTATTTATTAGGTTTGTTGATAAGGTCTATTGCCTGAATTGCGTAAGGCTTAAAGTTTACATTTTCCGAGTATGTGGTGGACTTGCTTTATATTTAAAACAGTTTTTAGTAAATTTTTGTTTTGAATTTTACAACGTTTTTCATGAAAGTGTAAATGCTATACAAATAAGATTATAAACACTTTCGACTTTTTTTGATATTCTTCTTTTTCTCCTCTTTCTATATTTCTGCAGTCTTAATTTCCAATTATTTCAAATTTCCACTATCCGCTTTATCCTCTTTTTTGTTGCAGTGAGTTAAAAAAGCTATCAGAGGAGAGTCTTACGCGGCAACCTGAAGAAGTCTTCGACATTATCTGCAAACTTGGCGAAGGTTCCTATGGCAGTGTATATAAGGTATATTTTATATGAAAATAGCAAATTATCATTTCCTTCGTAAGTCACAACTGTTAAAATATATTTATCTTCTATAATCTTATTACTATTAGTCCTATCAAAAACGTTTATTTTGACAAGAAGGCATTGAATACTAATACACAATATCAAATTCACAAACCACAAACGAAGTAAATAAAACAAAGCTTTCCGTCAATTCAAATAGTGTTTATGAAAACGTTTTTATAGACGAAAAATAGACGAAAAGGTAGTAATATCTTGTATTATCAAGACCTTTAAATGCAATCATAATCTACCGTTAATACATATATGCCTCTTGAAATAAAATAAACTGCATAAAGTTGCGATGTGTAGCAACATTCAAACGCCGCTGGAAAAAATATATGTACATAAAAAGCCACCACAAAAAACATGAAAAGTTCTATTTAAAAATGTGTCTGTAGGAACAGCATTACTCTTAAATAAGGCTAGTAGTCTGCTAGATTAAAAGTGCACTAAGGAACAATAGTCGTCTGATGAGTTTTCCACCAGCACTTTTCATTAGTTTTCTCGTTTATACTGCTTTTTACTGTAAAAAGGACGATTTCCTTCTGATTTACTACTTTAATCTTTGAATATGTAGTATTTTCACACTATTGACGCTTCCGCAAAATTAATTAGTGAGCTTATTTTCATATGAAAGCACTCGGTAACCTAGTTTCATCCACTCGACGTTTGCGTTTCAAAGTATACTCTCTTTGCAAATCTGCTTTTCTCCTGTTCAAATCGTGTAGTCAAATGTTTTTTATAAATCTTAGGTAACTTCACTAAAAATCCATAAAATTCATGTGAAAAGTTAATTTTAACTGTATGTATATGTCTGTCCTGAATGTGAATTTTAAATCATGTTTTAACAGCCGGAACAATTTATCGGTCAAGCCACCTGATGGTAATTACTGTTATCTATGGACGTTTTTAGACATCAGCTTTGAAGGCCACCTATAAAATATTACATGCCACTAGGTGCGGCCATCCTGAAGTATAAAATATTCAACTCGTCGAGACACGAATTTATGAATTCGAAAGCTTAACTTAAATTTGCTCGCCACTGCGTGCAAGCCAATTTTCATTTAGCTTTATTTGCCGGCTTTCGTTCCGTCGAATGTATCGCAATTTTCCAACGTTTGCTTGCCTTTTGTGTTTCTCGGAATAAAGCTTTCTACCGGTTTTCCCTTTGAAGTCTATGAATAATAGAACTTTCACATAAGCTATAAATTGGGTAACGTACTCTAGTTACATTTGAAACTAACATGTTTGAACAAAAACGTGTATATAATATAATAATTGTTTAAATAGCTAAAGTTTAGTAAGCTTAAATTTCAGTAAATTGAACTTTTACTGTGATGATGGAAATGATGAAAAATTTTGATGATGGACGAACATTTTGGAATTCGTTTATTATTTATAAAATATATATTATTAATTATGAAAGAAAATTAAGTATTATATATTTATTTTAAGTAATAGCAGTGGCAGGTGAGAGTGCAGTCCACCTGATGTGGAATGGCTACTGCCACTCACAAAACAGCAACCAAATCCAAATAGAACAGCAGTTGAACTCTAAGTCGATCGTAGACGCTTTGCTCACGACAAAGCTTCTTATTCGAGACTTTGCTTAACATAATAACCTTCCCACTAGAACAAATGGGAGTAAGGACTTAACTGACCAAGTCCTCAAATTTTAACCTCATCTGCTCGTGCTGCAACAGCGGCAAATCAAACTAGTGTATATTGATTAAGTTTTTGCACAGTTATATAAACTAAGGTATGAACGTTTTCCAGCCATATGAAATAATACTCACTGTAAAGTAATACATTAAATAAAATAAAATGTAAGATAGATGTGTCATTATGATCAGACCAGTACAAATCTGATATCATGGTATTTTTGTCCTTTTCTAGGCGTTACACAAAGAAAGCGGGCAGGTGCTCGCGATCAAGCAGGTCCCGGTCGACACAGACCTCCAGGAGATCATTAAGGAGATCTCGATCATGCAGCAGTGCGACAGCCCCTACGTAGTCAAATACTATGGTAGTTACTTCAAAAATACAGATTTATGGGTAAGTGTGTTAGTATTCCATGGAAAGTTTAGTGGTTCGGAAGTAAGTTTTAAATTGTCAAGCGGTCCAACTGATTTAGATACATTTAAAGTACAACTAGTACCGTCACTGCTTCCTAACTTGTAATGACGTGGTTAGATTCTTCGTAGTTACAATTGTACAAGCTCTAATGTTAACTGCATTCTGCTATAGATAGTCCAATAATTGGCATTCTGCTATAGGTAGTTCAATAGTTACAAGGCACGTAACGTATATTGACCAAAGAGAAGTGAATAGGTATATACAAATATACTGCCTCAATTCATTTATGAGACCTCACTTGGATTCACATAAATATTTGTAGAATTTTCGTTTCATTGAGTTTGCTTTGCTATGGTTCAAGAAAATCTGTTCAAAAATCTGTTTTTACCATAAGTTTTGTTCGATTTACAGATCGTAGCGTTTTGTTCAAATTATAGCGTCCGTTTGTTTCGTGGGCGAAAGAACAATTGCTTAAATCCGTAGTCAAATTGCTAAAATCCTGACGCGAATTAGTAGGATCCTGGCCCATTTTGCGCACTTCCTTCACTTTCGCTATTCTTAATGTAAGCTCTATATCGCTGCTATTTTAATAACAAATTAAAGAAAGTTTGAATCACAGGTTCGTATGTGCTTATTAATTTTTAATTTTCGCATACATTTCTCCCCTGGAAACTGTGTTCCGGCGAAAATAGTGTTTTAGGGTAAGTTAGGTTAAAGTATAATTCGTGAGCTAATTTTAGTCCAACTCAAATGTGTAAAATTAAATACGAAAGTACCCTATGTTTAATTGATTGTAAAATTTTATGGAGGTCGGTTAGCTTGTTGAGATTTCGGATTTATAATAGTAATAAGGATTACCGTTTTTAAACACTGATCTTAAATATAAAATTAAGGGGAAACATAAGATAAAAGAAAGGTTCACTTCTTTAGAATTTGTTATCTTTCAAATTCCATTTTCTCAACATATTCAGCATATTAGACTGTACATTGTCTCGTGGGAATTCTCGGAAATATTGTATATTAAATATGCTGCGAGGCTACAAATTTATGTTTTCTTTATTTATGAGAACGGCAGACAACCCGAATGCAGTAAACATCCCACCTAACTCGATTTTGCCTTTTCATACGAGATTACAATCTAGACCGTCGCATCGCGTCGTTTCCGCCCGTTTATACCTAAAATGATACGTTAGACCGTAGAATTGCCTCAATAACGTACGAATCAGACGATAATAAAGCGATATAAATATCGGGTCTTCGTGACTATAATTTTCATATTAATTCCACTCTGATGTCTGTTTAAACATGTAGGTATTTTATTTATTGGTAACTTGCATACAATCATTTGAAGATTGGGAGTCGATGTTTTACGGATTCTATACAAATACATCTACATCCGACAGCGTACATCTGAAATGAATTGATTATTTGCAGTCCATTGTATATATATATATATTTAATATTCAATATCACATATAGTTAGAGGGGTATCTAAAGGTAACAGAAGCGTTGCTGACACTGCGGATAAACTTGAAGTTCCTGTCAGAACGCAGTCAAAACTACAGCAATACGTTGCAAAAAACATTTCGCAGTTTATTTCGCCGCTTCTCCACGAACGAAATACTTTAGAAGCATTGCTAAGTTGTTAACGTCCATAAAGCATTCCGTAGAGAACTTTGAATAAAATGTTTTGATTTCATTTGACTTGAAAATGGTTACGGAACATACTACTGTTCTGAATAAGAAAAATAACTTAAACTCAGAATTTAGATTGCTATTTCTAACACGAGTACAATTTCAAATCGATATTTGCGCTTACTGTATTCGTCAATTTCCCAGATCGTTATGGAATATTGCGGAGCGGGATCAGTGTCAGACATAATGCGGTTAAGAAAGAAAACGTTATCGGAAGACGAGATTGCGACGATACTCTGCGACACCCTCAAAGGATTGGAGTATTTACATCGGAGGCGGAAGATCCATAGGGACATCAAGGCCGGGAACATATTGCTCAATACCGAGGGACATGCGAAGCTTGCGGATTTTGGAGTAGCTGGACAACTTACGGTATATGGTTGATTATTTTTTCTAATGGAATAATAGTAAATTTCGTGACGTTTGGGCAAGCGGCCATACTCCGCTATTCTCAGTTGAGAGCTTGTATATGTATAAGATGTTTAAAAAACTTCGATAGCGTAAGTTAAAGTTCGACCTAGTTGCATACACCGTGGTCGGTTTTTATGACATTTATTACATAATAGTCAGATAGAATAATAGCAGTTATAGCCTAGTGGTTAAAATTTCGGCCTCTAACGGAGGGTCTGGGGGTCAAATCACAGGCACGCATCTGATTTTTCGAAATTATATGC
>DWOQ01000134.1:0-13893 GCA_018251115.1 Codatractus alcaeus
TGACAATTTTCATGATAGAAACATCCGGCATCCATAATTACAGTTACAATCGAGTACGTCGTTTGGCATTTTAAAATTATATCCAACGTTACAGTCGACTAATTGATATCGAATGCATTCAAGATCAATCACATCGATACTATTTTAATTGAATAGATTTTTTACCCACAAAAGATGAATAGACTAAAACACAGCCAAATAATGCACATTCTGTCTGCAACCAGGTCACGAATTCAATAAATCACTTGTAAAAAACAATATAGAAACTTTAAAATCGTAGCCTTTTCGACGGATAAGTACTTGTTCTACAAACGAATGTGAAATATTAACTGCGAAAGAAAATAATTTAGGAGTGTTAGGTCATACTCGTAAGCTCATACATCGTAATGTTACATAATTGTGTGTTACGTAATTCTTACATTTGACGGAATGAAAATTAAATATAATGTAATTTATTTGCAACATTACATGTAAGCTTAACAGTATTCTAATGAAGTTCTTATTTAATACGCTTAATTTACCTTTTCACAATAAGTTCATTTGCTTTTGAAAATTACCATAAAATAGCATGTAATTTACTCATTTACCACTGTAACGTTTGACTTTATCCTGGTATGGTGAAGGAAAACCCTTCACATTCTAAAAAATGACCTGAGCCTAGTGGGATAGAAATGGATTTTTGATGGTTATGGTGTTGTAATATATTGTTTGACAACCTCCGTGGATGTGCCGCCATACCAAGTATAACACGCAGAGCCAGTCAGCCAGACATCGCAATACTAATTTCTGTTCTGGATCTAGGTGTTTATGAATTCATTTTTGAGTGTTTCCATAGTAGGGAATTCTAGTGTGGGGTTATGATTGTAGAAGTCAACTTGGACGAAGGAAAAAACAACATTTCGAGTTTCCTCTTTTAATCGTCAACGGTGAAGCGAGTTACTTATAAATCGGTCCAACTTTCTATTCGGCCTACATATCCCGATTTGGATTCTTTGTTAGCTGTGACAAAAGAATTCATTACATCGAGACTTAAAAAGCCATGCAGTGCAAATACATACGAGTTAGCCAAATAGGTCAAAGGCGGAAAAATTTAATTAGTTTCACCCACTTTCCGGTTCCTCCACAAACGACATGTCGTTTGTAAAAGATTCCTCTATTTCTTTCCCGTGTTTTTGTGCTGTGTCGCATCAGAGCTTAGAAAGAGCGACGTTTAGATTTTATGTCCAGTATAATTACGATTTTTAAACGAATCTCAGTTACTACTTTTTATGGAAATGAAATTACGAGCATGTGTTTCATCGTCGTGTTAATTGATATAATTAGGGATGTTCCTGCTTATTTAAGATTTCAACTTCGTCATATGTCTGCTGAAATCGATTAAGAAAAAAAAGGTTGATTTTTAAATTATTTGAAAATCACAATTTCAATACGTTTTCTTTTTCATGGGCAATGTTTTTAAATTTTGGTTAACTTCTACGGTTTTGAGGTTCATATTGTATTTTGAAGAAATTTATTCCACGGTATGTCTTTTGTCAATGTAGACACGTATCGGCGTTTAAGCTTTAGATCAGGTGTGTTTTATAATATTTTCATACTAAATTTTACTATCATCATGCAATAATATAAAAAATGTATAATTCCCTTACCAGCTTAACCAAATTTATCTCTAAAAAGCTTTTTGATTTACGTCATCTATCACTTTTCAACAAGCATTGTTCCATACGACGTTCGTTATTTTCGAAGCTCGATTTTTCCTACACTTTTAGACTAGTTTGAAAATACTCTTATAGTTCGGTCGTCGGCGGAACGCCAAACTTTGTTCTTACAACGCATTTTGAGGGTAGTTAACTTCAAATGAGAGTTACACGAGTCACTTCCCCGAATTTATATCAGGAGTTGCATGCCGCTGCATTTTTATTTCCCCTTGGAACAAACAAGGCCAATAATGTGGAATACTCAAGGGTCGTAATGTTGCAAAATGTTCTTGCAAGACTTCGTATGCGAGGCAATTGAGACTCTATTTCCTTCAAGTTTGTACATACTAAGATCCAGCTCGCTTTTATTGTTGGTTATCATGTCATAAGCGTTGCATTGTATCTTTATACATTTCCGTCCATTTTGGCTCGGTTTTTGCGGTAGCTATAAGAATTCTGGATGGTCGGTTAAGCTGTTCTTTACGTTATCCGGAATATATCCGAAACATTTCCTTTGAGTAATAAATACCAAGTAATATTTATTACATTTACATCCCTTAACCTTTAAATTGAAAGAGCGGATACATTTATTGAAAATTCAAATACCGTTTGATATAGATTTACTTTACACACAAACGTAAGGTCACTAACGCCTCCGTAGCGACCAATCAAACGAAGTTAAAAGCAAATTCTCGAGTCTCGAATGCGACTTAACTTCGAATTTTATTCCGTCTCCGGAGCGCTAATGGCGTTCGCTTTGAACAAAAACTCGCTTGATTAAAATCGTTTGTCGTAATAAAAGGAGCACTAAAATGTTACAACCGTACGAAACGGGAGACCGGTATAGGCCCGTAAAATCGATCACCACCGATACTGATCACGGCGGGGACAAAAATTTTACGTCGAACTTACGAGATTACGGAGCAGATCCAGTTAATTTAGTGCCTTGAATTACAGGAGAAATATTAAAACTGTCGCGTGGTACCTTAATTGAGCGTCATTTTGACACCAAATGGCCCATGAATGATTTGGAGATAATTTACATGATGTGCACCTTCTTATATCGTAGACCTTTTACCATCGGTGACGTCACTGCATCCCCCTTCTAAACTGGAGAACTCACGCCTACCCTATTTTCATGAGCGATTCAACGGCGTGTGAGATTTTATTTCTTCAACAATCTGAGACGAGATTAGCTGTAAATTGAGTTTATGACGAAATCAAATATGCATGTCTCCTTCCACCTTCAACGTCTCGTCTTCGTTCACGCTTCACAGTATTCATACATTCCGTATTCGCTTTTATTCTCATGACTTGTCATCCGAACGTATCTACTGATCGGCGCGAATGAAATATTATTCCAGGCGAAACAATTC
The DNA here is from genome assembly GCA_018251115.1 of Codatractus alcaeus. Taxonomy (NCBI): domain Eukaryota; kingdom Metazoa; phylum Arthropoda; class Insecta; order Lepidoptera; family Hesperiidae; genus Codatractus; species Codatractus alcaeus. Next base: position 3,071 of record DWOQ01000134.1, read on the forward strand.
TCTCCTCTCACTTATTTACTCGGCTAATTCTGTTATTCCAAGCTGTCCTGATGTTCGGAGCAAAAAGAATTCTCGCCACACAGAGGAGCGTGCGGGAACGAATCGAAAAACTCAAATACAATCCGAGCGGCAATTGTTTTTCATTTAAACGTTTTCAATTTTCTGAGGCGTTTGCAATCGATGTAGGGAAATTTGCTTTTTAATGAAACGTTTAGCGGTTTGGGTATATTAAGAACGACGTTGAAGCGTTGTCAAAACCACCCTTACCCTATCAGTACGTAAGTAATTGCATCGTGACGATGCCAATTTCGTCTCCTCTCTCGTAGAGTGCTCTCACGAAAATCCGAACGTTAAGTTGCTTAATATTTTTCATATATTTAAATGTGATTTAGCATCCCTTATTTCGAGATTGCTGCATGAGAGTGGGAAATGGGTAATAACGGCTTTTGTGATGTTGATGTAGTTTGCCCGCCCTCGGCTCGAGATGGTTACGAATTTTCAATTTAGCCCGGGTTAATAACTTTTCTACTTCACTTCACTTTGGATTTGCGAAGATTTTACGATAATATTGGCCCAGTATGTTTCTTTTTTCCACGCTCCGTGTGACGAAAAACATTTATATAAGTGAAATATATGAATATGTAATTGTCTCAGAAACAAAACTTCAGCAACCTGTTACACATGTTACAAATGTGTTTTTGTTTGACGTGTTTTTGTTAAATCTTAATAAGTGTGGTACGGAATCCTTGTACTTGACCGACTTTTTATATAATGAAAGCATTGAACGAGCAGCACTTCTGCAATCTTCCTATTAAAGATTCTCACTTTCGGTTTACCACAGATACAACGCTGTCCTGAGGACTATGTTGGCCCGCTTTACATTATTAACTGCCGCACAACACCCATAAAATTAGATCACCTTTATGTTCTATTGATATGGTTTTAACAAAGAGGAAACATGAAAAGAACCATATTTGGAACTATGTTGAGACATAAAAACATTACAAAACCACATAGTTTAGTATCAGATCAACATTCGCGATAAACACAAATGCTGTTGGAATTGAACTCATAAAGCATACGGTGTGCAATAAACCACTCTGGGAGGCAATAACAGTTAACTGGTGCCAAGCGGATATAACCGGATATGGCCGGATATAACCGGATATAACAGGTGATTACTGCGGACAATTAACGCGTTCGAGTAATGTCGGAGCGCATTAGTGTTTTTTAATGTTCGACTATAATTTATGGACTGGTGGTGCATTTTAAGTGTTAATTTAAACCACTTTACGCTTTAATATTGTGCGAGTCGGCATAATTACTTGTAAAGTCATGACGTTTTTATGTGCGGCTAATAAAATTAAGCTGGATTGCTACTTAAATGTATGAAATGGTTCTTAAAATATTTCATTAATTCTGGTTTTATAGCTTTCAAAAGAAATTGAAATTGGATTTTTTAAATAGTTAGCATTTTGTACTATAATTCATGAATTGAGTTTGAAGGTATATTACTTAATTTTGTATGTCTATTGCTTACATATTTAATGTTTATTTTTATTCCAAGGTTAATTTGTTTAAGTACAAAGATTAACCAGAAGATTGTTGAGTATTCATTCCTTCAAAAATTTTGTTATCTCGAAATATTTGTATTATACTGACATGTTCAAATTGTAATTGATATTAACTGTTGACTATGGCTGCATATACGTGGGCTTCAGACTTGAGTCTAAAGCAAAATTTAATAGTATACATTATTATTTATTATATATTTATACTATTGTACAAACATAAATTCGTAACAGCCGTGTCATTTACCAGGATAAAGAGTATACTTTACTATTTATCCAAGTTATAAACTATTTCTGTACCAAATGCCGTCCAAAACCGTTCAGCCATTTTAGTGTGATCGAGTAACTAGTATCCAAACATACAACATTCAAAATACTTATGGTACTAGTAGAGTTACTGTCTATTATGTGCCACGTTTTGCAATCAGTCGCAGGTAGTTATGCGTTTGTTTGTATGAAAAGAACTTTTCCCACACAGTACACTAGAATGCTGTGCGTGCCAAAGACAGACAACTAAGAAGGATTAGCTTTGAAGTTGGTAGAACTTTTGGTAGTATAACCTGAGCCTTTTCCGCCATTCCTGAATTCTATCTCTCGCGTTTGCGTTTGCGAGTTAATTTAATTAGAAAATTTAGCGATTCAATTTAAATTTCAGAGCAATAATTTATAGAAACGCATCTTTTTCATATAAAAAATATAGTTGTTAAATGTAGTCTCGTATCCTCTCTTATATTGGTATTGCTCTGAAGAATTACTCTTCAGACCAATACCATAACAAGTGCTCGTATTCAAAAACCATTTGACCGAGTTTTCCACGCAGTGCGAACTGTTACAAGGGTTCTGGCGTTAGTCTTTTTAAAAAAAAGACTATTTTAATAAACACGACTTTTATTCAATTACAATGGATTTTACAGTACACAATTAACTTTAGGCTCTTGAAAGTAATGAGGCAAGTGTCACGGATCGAGGCTTAAAACGAACTAACTAGGTGTGGAGTTGAATGGCAAAGGAACTGTAAATGCTGATTAAGGGAAGTTAGTAAGAGAGGGATGAGTGGGCACTATCATATACATAGTCTATGTATAACAGCCCCCAGGGTTAAAACTAAACTTATCCTGAAAGGTTAAGTTTATGTAATGGTTGTACGGATTTTGGGCATTGGAATTGGGGAAGAATTATCCTCGGTAGGATCTTCTATACTGCATGCGTTATTTCTTTGCGGGCTTACAATACGGTGACATGTACCCCATTTTAACAATTTTTTATAACAGATTATTAAAATAAATATTATAATCAAAATTACAATTACAATAGTAGTGTATGAATAATATTCACCATATAGAATTATGTGAGGTTTTTGAATTATTTTATCTAGGGTTTTAACTATGTCAGTTGTTTCAACATTATGTTGTGTTATTAAGGAATTTAAGTTAACATGACTTATATCTAAATTGGGAATATATGGTTTATTTTTTATAAGTGTTTCAGAGTTACAACATGAATCATTCACAATATTAAAATTAGGTTGGATAGGTTGTAGGTTTATAACCTTAGAGAATTTCGGCATTAACCTTAAATCCTTGTAATAACCTACACAATTAATAGGTATGTTTAATATTCCTGTGCCTGATATGATAATTTCTGTGTTATTGAAATCTTTACAATCTATAGACAACTTAGATGGAATTGTAATAAGATATATCCATTTGTTATTTGTTAAGGGTTGTAATATATCTAAATGGCCTCGGAGAAACTTAGTTTTACAATTTCTAGGTACAAAACTTAAGGTTTTAGATATGATATCCGATTCGCAGATCGGTGTAGTAGAACTAGAGTAAACATCTGAAATATCGCAAATGTAATTTAATTTTAATATAGTCTTACAATTTCTAAAGTTATCTAACTTACAATAATAAGATCTATCTCTAGTTATACCTATGTATGTAGTTGACGGAATTATGCTTGTATATGTATCATTCACCAGATATGTCGGAAAGGGGATATTATGATATATAAAATAAGTTTTACCGCTCACTAAGGGTACTTTCAGAACAAACACAATTTTATTATTAGTATAATAAGAGGAAACTTCAGATGCATTCATCAGTGTATAAATATTTTCTAAAGATAAATTGATAGGAAATTTATGGTAATCGGTTAAAAATCTATAATTTTCGACAAGTTCGGTAAACAACTGCTTTGGGGTTATTACAGCAGGATGTATTATATTAGATTTGCTAAACATAATTCCATTTACTACATCTTCTAACTTAAAAGATAATGTTAACAAGGTGCTCTCTAATATGTTAAAAATTTCATTTATTTTTGTCCTCAAAAATAAATTATCGGTCAGTAGAGTGAGATTTTGCTGTGCACTATTTAAAGTATTTATGACACTATTTAAACGTTGTTCGTTTGAGCTTACCGTATTTAAAGTGTCTTTTATAGAAGATAGGGTTGAAGTTGTAACGAGAATGTTTTGTTTGACTAAGTCAGCCAATTTAGTCTGATCATTTTCTATTATTTCAATAGCTTTGCTATAGCGAACTGCATCATTTTCATCCATAACGCCAAACAAATGTTTGAAAATAGTGCCCATTCCACCTATCCAGGCTGAACGTTTGGATCTAGACTCAATTAAATGTGACATAGACTCAAAATCACGTATTACGTCATTATATCGCACTAAAAGAGGATGGTACATATTAAGACACTCGATATCAGAATAGAGAGCACTTTGTTTACACAATGATTTAGAGCTGCCTATTACACCGTCGAGGTTTTTAATATGCGGTTCTATATAAGAAATATCTATCGGAATTACAACGCTTAAATATCCGTCTATTATTTTAAGTGACCCTACGGGGTCAAAGTATATCCCGGGAGTATTTGTCGGTGTTTCGGTAAATATTCGCTGTGCGAAAGACATTGGACTGTAAAAGAGAAAATAATGATAGTAATAATAATTATATATTGTAATTTTATAACTAAGTTAAATGGAAGAAAACATTGCATACACTAAATTTATTATATCTAGTTTTAATTGGAAATTTATATATGATTAATACACATTATATCATAATTAAAACTAATTATGCCTAAGTTATCAATTACGATGACGCGTGACGGGCTAATTTTACCTCATCATAATGATGAGTAACATGTCTTCTGTTTATCAGTAAAGTTAGGTTATTTCTACCATTTACCTTTATTACCTTGTACGGGCCCTTCCAAATCGGCGATAGTGCTTTACGTAACCGTAAATGGTTTTTCAAATATACATAGTCCCCAGCTTGGTATTTTATAGGGCGAGTATGTGTATCATAGTAAGCCTTCGAGGATTGTTTGGACCTGATTATAGAGTCTAACGCTTTATCCCGTGTATATTTAAGGCGATGTTGCAGCATTCTAATATAGTCCGGATAAGTAGCGTCAGCAACGGATTCGTAGATGGAGTTTGGTAGGAAAGGCTTGTGACCAAATACTAACTCATAAGGGGTATAATTTGTTGTACTGTGGATTGTTGTGTTATATGCCAACATGGCTGTGTACACGTATTTAGGCCAATTATCTTGATTCTCAGATGTATATGATTTAAGGTACTCCTTTAGTGTAGAATGACTACGCTCTAAGGCGCCTTGTGTTTGGGGATGGTAAGGAGACGACCAAAGGTTTTTAATTTTTAGAAATTTACATGTTTCTTTGAACATGTCAGATGTAAAATTTGTACCTTGATCCGTAAGAATTCTCTTAGGGATTCCAAACAAAGAAATAAAATGGATAAGACAATCACTCGTTTCTTCGGCAGTAGTACTGCGAATAGGATATGCTATAGAGTATTTGGTTAAGTCATCTTGGAGGGTAAGAATATATTTGAGTTTTGCTGGCCCGGATTCTGGTAGTGGACCAACAATATCAAGGGATAACCTCTCAAAGGGAGAAGTAGAAGTACTAGTTATCTGCATTGGGGCCCGATTGATTCTCCTAAGAGCTTTATTCGTCTGACAATAAGTGCAGTTTTTTACGTAGGTTTCTATTTCACTACGCATATTTTTCCAATAATACTGTTCACGTATCCTATTATACATTCTAGTGGAACCTAAATGTCCTGCAACAGGAATATCATGGTTTTCACGGAGAATTGTTGGGATTTCGGATGGGCTGGGAAAGTATATTTTGTTTCGATAAATATGAACTTGTATTTTAGTATTGTGAAATAAGCGTGTTAATATATTATAAATTTTAATATAAGTATGTTTGTCAAATGGGTTTTTGAAGTCGGTAATGCTTATTTCATCTACACGCTCTGTTTCGGATATTAAGTAATTTCGAATGTTTTTTATTGATTCAAACACATCGCTGTAAGAACAAGTGTCGAAGTGGTGAACCTTCGTGAATAGGAAATAGTATTTTTTATTATTACATGTGAGCGATTTATACGAGAGTAGAGTTCTCTCGGAATTCATAAATGCCTCAGATTCTGAGGAGTTCGACAGGATCTCTTGGACATAGGGATTAGACTCATCGAGGTCAAGGGATGTGGGAATAATAAGGATTTTATTTTGACTTTTTAGCAGACTATCATTATGTTCGACAATTACTGTATCATATGTTTTGCCTGAATTCGTTTTTAGGTATTTCGTGTAAGTATCAGTTAGGTCAGGTAAGTTTTGGTCTGAGAGGCTTACTGTGGGACTCAAGTCCGGAATATTTGGGTTTGGACTGTTATTTTCCCAAGTAGGTTCTAAAGGAGAGAGGGGGTCAATTACATTTTCTGAACTTGGAAATGTTAGGGGACTTAAATTGTCATTTGGTGTATTAAAAGGAGTGCCCTGCAGTGGGCCTAGATCTTCGAGTTCACTACTAGGTAAGTTTTCATCACTGGGAGAGATTGGAAAGCCAACATCTTCTAATGGAACACCGATTAGATCTTCCAGTGTTATTAAGTCATCATTTACTGGATCAGGGTTCTCGAGGATTTCAGGGTTTGGATTTACAGCATTTGGAGAGGAAGCTGGAGATAAGTTTTCAGGGATTGGATTAATAGGATTGACCGGGTATCGGGACAAAGCATCAGCGGCTGAATTGAGTTTGCCCTTACGGTAAACAATTTCATATTCAAATTCTTGTAATTGAAGACGCCAACGTTGCAATTTACTGCTTGGGTCAGTGTGATTAAAAAGCCATTTTAATGGTCGGTGATCAGTTATAATTACGAATTTACGACCAAACAAATATGGTCTAAAGGTTTTACATCCCCAGACAATTGCTAACAGTTCTTTTTCAGTGGTGCTGTAATTAACTTCGCATTTGTTTAAAGTTCTGGATGCATACGCTATTGGGTGGTCGTTTCCAACAGGGCCTTGAGAGAGAATAGAGGATATTGCATAGTTAGATGCATCACAAGTAAGGTTAAAGGGTTTCGTGAAATCAGGATAGATAAGGACTGGAGCAGTGATGAGTTTATCTTTTAAAGTTTCAAAAGATAGCTGTTGTTCATTAGTCCAAATGAAGGGGACATCCTTTTTTAGTAACGACGTCATTGGTTTGGATAACTTGGAAAATTCCGGGATAAATCGCCTATAATAAGATATCAGACCTAAGAACGATTTTATGTCTTTTGGACATTTTGGAATAGGAAATTGTTGAACGGCTTTTATTTTATTCGGGTCTGGTTTCAATCCGTCTTGGGTAATAATATGTCCGAGATAGCCTACTTCTTTTCGCAGGAACTCGCATTTATCTGGCTGGAGTTTTAGATTAAATAAACGGAGCTTTTGAAAGACTTTGGTCAGGTTTTGGATGTGTTGGGGCAAATTATGGGAGTATATGACTATGTCATCTAGGTACACAAAACATCGCTCACCTTGGAGACCAGTGAGAACATTGTTCATTAGGCGTTGAAATGTCGATGGCGCATTTTTGAGTCCAAACGGCATTCGATTAAATTCAAAGTGTCCTTGAGGCACACTGAATGCGGTCTTACATGCATCATCTGGTGCCATTTTAATTTGGTGAAACCCAGAAGCCAGGTCTAAAGTTGAAAAGTATTTAGAATCACCTAATTGATCAAGAATCTCGACTATACTGGGAATAGGATATGTTTCACCAATTGTAATGTCATTCAATTTCCTGTAATCTATGACAACACGCCACTTCTTTTGGCTAGAGGCATCCATCTTCTTTGGGACTATCCATATAGGGGAAGACCAGGGAGAAAGGGAAGGTTGGATAATGTTTTGGTCAAGCATTTTTTGAATTTGGGAATTAACTTCTTGCTTATGAATTTCAGGAAATCGGTATGACTTAACGTTTACCGGCTGTTCGGTAGAGGTTCGAATTTTATGTTCAATAGCATTAGTTGAGGAAAGTTTATCATTAGGTAAGTGGAATATATCTGAATATTTGGAACATACCTCATAAAGGGCGTCGCATTCTTCGGAGTTAAGATGAGAAATACGAAGGAGTTTAAGTACTTCATTAGTTCTTTTCAGACAGGATTGATTGATATCATAGGAATGATATGGTTCATAGTCAATTGGATATAAGGTAAGTTGCAGGTTAGAATTAAGGGTAACAGGTTTTTCGGAACTATTCAAGACTGTTAAGTTTACTCGTTTATTATTTTTTACTGTCACTAAGCAGTTAGCGATAAATAATGTTTCACTTAAATGCTGGTCAAGTATGAGACCTTCTCTTAGATGAGGATTCTTAACTGAGCATTCTATGGTTATTTCAGAACGAGGAGGAATTTGGTAAGTAGGATCAGTAAAATTAAGTTTAATCTTATTTTTATCTAAATTAAGCATTTCCCTATTATAATCAATTGAACATTGAAAAATGGTAAGTAAATCATTTCCTATTATACCATCAAAAGGTAGGTTTATATCTTCTGCTATGTGAAATGTAAATATTATTGATTCTTTTCCAAACATAATATTTATATCTAAACTACCGAGAGTTGGAACAGAATCATCATGATTGTCTATTCCTTTTAATTGAATAATATTGTTCTGTAGTTTCAGGTTAGAGAATGATTGAACAGAGGATTTCTTGAGGAGACACACAGACGATCCAGTATCGACGAGTAAGGTAAGGGGTTTATCAGAAACGGATGTCTTAACGATGACATGAGGTAAATATATTTTATTTGGATTACACGATATTTCGTAGATTTTAAGTTCATTCTTTTCCAGGATTTGATAGGTTTCAGCGTCATTTACGGGTTCTGTAGGAATAACTTTGGGTTTCGAGTGATTTTGGACTCTTGTTTGGGGCTGGTTACCCTTGTGGTCCTTGGATTTAGAAGGTAGGACTCTTGTTTGGGGCTGGTTACCCTTGTGGTCCTTGGGTGTAGAAGGTAGGACTCTTGTTTGGGGCTGGTTACCCTTGTGGTCCTTGGATTTAGAATGGGTGCCGTTATCATTGAAGGATTGCGAGCAGGGTTGACTTTTGGGTCTCACGAGACACCTACGTGAGCCCATTATTCGTTTAAATGGTCGTCGTTGTCATGTTGTTGAGTTTCATCACTACTTGTTGAAGGTTGCGATTCAAGGTTATAGTAAATATCATCATTAGTTATACAATTAACTTGATTGGGCTTAGAATATTCTTGTTTTGGACGTAGTGGATATTGAGATGTTTGAGGGATTTTGAATCTATTATTATTATATTCACGTTTCCTGCAATGCTCAATTGTATGGCCTTGAATTTTACAATACCGGCAGAATGGGGTTTGATTATTAGTTCCAAATTGTTTTGGGGGTTGAGGTCTAGGGTAGACATTAACAGGAGGAGCCTTAAAGGGATATTGGGGTTTTACTAGTGGTCGCTGTAAGGATGAATTATGTGGATTTCGTCTGTTGAGCAGGATTAGTATTTTTTCTTCTGACACTGCTAGGTTGACTGCTTCATTTAGGGTGGAAGGATTCTTACCCCGGACTAAATTAGAAATTTCAGGCTTAAGGCCAAGAAGAAACGCGTTTAAGGCTAAATCTTCCATAGCTGCTACACGACCTGTTAATTCGGTTTTCCTTTTGTTGGATAAGGTTACCTCTGTTAATAGTTTAGATAAGCAAGTCTCGACACGTAACGCGAATTGATTTACCGGTTCGTTACCGAGCTGGCGACATTCCTGTAAATCAGTTAATAAATGGGCATAGTGTTTCCGTTCCCCGAACTGGTTTTTCAGAAAGGAACTAAGTTGTTCCCAATCGGTAAATTCTTTGATGGAACAGGCTGTTTCTGCTTTACCCTCGAGTTGCGATAAAATGAATTTAAAAAGTATCGATTTTTGACTATCCACAGCTAGAGACATTGCATTATCGCAGTTTGTCAAAAAAGAATTTAATTTATCTCGTGACCCATCATAAGGTTTTATGAATTTGAAAAGTGTTCCGATTTGGATGGCTTCTCCCTTTTCACTTTTAATTTGAGAATCTTTTTGAGACATTTTGGTCTTGAAAATTAATTAAAATAAAAATAATAATCACTTATAAGAATTTAGTACTATGCGACACGGTGTAATAGACGGCCAGTTTCGTTACTGAGAAGAGATAAGAATAAAATTTGATGACAATTATTCTACTGGTTCACTACAATGATATTTATGAAAATATAATATCGGAATTATTTGCAAATACTAGTTACATTTAAAATAATAATTTCATTGAAAATAAAATTACACGGAACACAGATACACACTAAAATAGTCAAACTTATAAATCACGACACTTTGTTGTATAGTTAAATGAGCAGTTTGGACTTACAGGAACAGCCACAAAATTAGCAGGAACATGACCTTTTCGAATAGAAGTTTTCTGGATCCAGGAGCTATGCAGGCTAGGAAGTGGAGACCGTAGTTCTCGGGCTGGAGAGGTGCCTTCCAGGGCACTCTTTTGATATTAAGGTCTTGATGATGAGTTCGTTGGTATTGTGTGAAACTTATTTGGACACTCGCGATGATTTTCACTTTCCACACTTTCACTGTTACACAGAGCTCGGAAGGAGACGTCCCAAGGATACCTTCACCATCGGTATCCCACCGCTGCCACCAAAATTGTTACAAGGGTTCTGGCGTTAGTCTTTTTAAAAAAAAGACTATTTTAATAAACACGACTTTTATTCAATTAAAATGGATTTTACAGTACACAATTAACTTTTGGCTCTTGAAAGAAATGAGGCAAGTGTCACGGATCGAGGCTTAAAACGAACTAACTAGGTGTGGAGTTGAATGGCAAAGGAACTGTAAAT
>DWOQ01000135.1:0-13884 GCA_018251115.1 Codatractus alcaeus
GTGATCAAACCTAGGTATGATTTAATTGTACTTAGGAATGATTACTGATGTCCATGGGCGGCATGGACCACTTACCACCAGGTGGACTGCATGCTCGTATGCTAACTTCTTACGATAAAAAAAATTCCCTAATAACATCCTGAAAAAAATAACATATGTAGAAAAGCGGGTGCAAACAAATATCGATATTTTTTTATACCAACTTGGTTGGTCATGTTTAACTTTTTGTATGAAATATAAAGTATTTTAATTGGTAGAATAAAGGCACATTATTTCAGAAAAATAAACGGTGTTATTTTTTCTGTATTGTGCATTGCGCCTGTTTGACATTGACGTTACCTGTCAGTTTAGGCATGTTACATTTGTTTTTATGTCAAATTTTGATATTCATGCATGGTTTCGTTCAGAAATGAGGTTTAGTTCATGCATTTCCATTTTATGTAGGTTTTAGGGTACCAAATACTAGTTGCTAGTATAAAAATAATAAATTAAATATATTAAATGTAAAAGTAAATGATATTTAAGAGCGAATTAAAGCAGAATACTGTTTTAAACAGTATGTCTTGCAATCTTAGCCACGGGTCTCTTCCCAAATCTTCCTATGTTCACTATGCTACGCCAGTAGTGAAAAAATATAATTTACCATTGTTTTATATTCCAAATTAATTGATCTTTTCAGTACTTGGAAATCCATTAATAAATGAAGCTGTACAGAAGTTCTACTTGAAGTTGGTCGCAAAAAGCTTCATGAATGTAATTCTACAAATTATGAAATAACCTAGAATTATTTTCTATTTTCGAGTTTTCTCATCATTGTATTTGTTAAATATTCTATTGAGTAAATTCCATTAAAAATAGACTTTTATTTATTCTACATTTTAAACCTAAGAATATATTAATATTAATTTCTAACTGAGTATCTTTCCATCATCGTATTTTGCAGTAAATGTCTCTTAAAGGATTTTATCATACAGTCGTACGACTTCATCTTAATTTCAAGGGAAACCTCACAATATCGTCCCAAATGAGATGACAATTTTGTGAATAATATATGAACGAAGACAATTTACATTTTAAAATTGTCAACGGACACAGGGCCACAATATAAAGGATCACATTTATATGTGTAGGACCGTCCACGCGTTGCTTTGTGTGCTTTCGCGGACATTTTTTCTAAAATAAAAGTAGCATAAATTACTCCTTATAAAACGAACTGTCCGCCAGTGAAAGTGCTGTTAAAATCGGTCTAGCCGTTTCCGAGATTATACGGAACAAACAGACAGACAGATAGACAGAATTAAAAAAAAAATGTAAGTTCCTTATGTATTTTCATATATATTTAGTGAATACTTGTTACTTATAAATCACAAACAGACACTTCAAATTTATTTATATGTATAGTTTTACGCATATTGCTTATAATGTATCTACTATAATAAATCAAAGCAACATTACGTGATACAGCTGCAATCATTTCTCTGAAGAAACAAGGATATTCGTTTTTCTTGTCTTCGTAAATTATGTTTGCATCTGTTCTCGCCTCTAACGGATATCACAAAAACACTTGGCGTACGCGGGCCTCGAGAAATAACAATAAGCGAGAACAAATATCTGTGTTGTAATATTACGTCAAGCGAATCTGGAAAATCCAAAAATCTCTAAACTTACGTATATCAGTACCGTTTGTATGATGCTTGTACAATCTTATTTTTTTAATAATAAAGATAAATATTGTATAGTAAAGATAAAGAGGATAAACATACAATAAAGATATTACTTTCTAAAAGTAAATGCATACCTACATAGATGTTAGATACCTACCTACCGACATACTTTCGATCTAACACAAGCTTATATATGTGAATCTTTGTTAGATTGATTTATATATAAGTTATATTCTAAAAGCAAGTGGTTGAATATAGTTTAGTCTTTCATCTTGATCCGACGCAAGTTTATATGAATAATTCATTTTAATTTGATGCATGTTCAAATCTTACACATGTTTATATTATTAATTCATTATTATTTGATTTATATACATATTTACAATAATATAATATTATTTATAAGGTTTTACGAACATCGCGTCCACACGCACGTAAATACCAGTTTTACCGAATACCTGGGGGAAATTATAGAATAGAATTAAGTATATACGATCCACGTTCTATTTCCTTTCATTCCCGGTCCACGGGAACATTATCGAACATTATCGACATCTGCGGCACGAGTGCAAACACTTCTAGTGTCAACACATTTCCAATTAAGCCTCGGCTGTCGACTCCCAAATTAAAAACCTTGTCGACTGTCAAATTGCAGTATTGCATTCGCTGTTCTCACTAAATGTGTCACACAACATTTAACTCCCAATATAAATTATGTCACAGAAACGCCTGGCCGGATTGTCTAGTTTTTAACATGAGTATGCCTATATTGAATTTTCTTCAATTTAATATATTTATTTCATTTTATTTTTACAAATAACTTAAAATGTAAGTAACGTATTAGCTTTACCAGTTATTTTTTTATTATAAATGTAATGTTGTGTAAAAATAACTAATGTTAAATTAATGTTATAACCTACTTTTTTCCAATAGTATAAGAAGAGCGGGAATTCTAGGAACATTCCTCCTAAATATCTCAAATATTTTGGCGACGAAATTGTTCATACAAAGCATGTCCGGGTACGTACCTAGATAAATGGATAATCTCCGGCGCGCAATAAATAACTCTCAGCTGGTGAAGTTATTAGCGAACGGCGGCAACAAACAGTGTAGTGGAGCTGCATTTGGCGCGGCGGAGCAACTTGACTTGTAACTAACTGCACATATGGTTTATTACTACGGCGTTTTTCTTTATGGAGAAGATATCAAATGAGGTTCAAAATTTGTAAAAGAATATAAATATGAGGCAAATTCCGTTCTAAACAGAAGACAAATAGTGTTTCATCCATCAAAAAAAATACAATAAACGATCGTTATTTTTTAGTTACACGTCTTAGCCTATTTTATACTTTTCCGTTCGAATAAAAAAATCAGACGATGTGATTTATAAACAATATTGTTAGTACCTAATAACTACGTAAGTATTGGGAATGGATAATTTCCGCCGTGAACATAACTGAGTTAGTGAATTTATTACCAAACGCCTGCTAAATCTGTGCAAAACAAATTTGCCGCACAGAAATGCTTTCAATGTAAAAAACACAAGTAGGTACAGTACACTTGAGATTTTACCGTTTGTATTTTATGAAAAATTTTATTGACAGTTAGCAAGTTTTATGTATTTACATACGAAATTCTCTCCACAAATGTCCATTAGACACGAGTACACGACGGCACTTCAGGGCAGCGCAGCGGACGTTTACCGGACTCATTAGAGAAATGCCGCAGATTTTTCCACGCACATTTTGCTTCAATGTAAATAACTCAGATGTTTCCCCGTAACTTTACGCTTCAAACTTTATATAATTGTAGAACTTTTCCAACAGAATTCATAACTTAACCGCACAAAAATCCCACACGTAATTACGGGATTAAAGAGTCGAAGTTTGAGCGACAAGCCAGGAAAACATTGAGTAATTTGTGAATATTCAAAAAGAAACATTTCTTAATCATCAAGCACGTAACCACGCTGGATGGCTGTAGATTCTTTTTTCAATTAATTTTGTTTAAATGAGGGTGTCTGCAAGTTTGCTGTCATAGACGTGACATCAGAGCTGGTAGTTTGATTTATAATAAATTAATGTAATAAATAATTAAATGTCTATATTAAATTTATAATAGAATTTATAACAATAAAATTTTTTCTACTTCCTTATAAAGAAATATGGAGCAAAAAATAAAATAAAATCTGTAATTATTCTTATAATTAGTATTATTACTAATACCATCAATATGACAGTATTCCAAAATCTCAAAGTTTTCGCGCAAAGAAATATTTCTATAATTATTCCTAGATATTTTATATAACAGTAAGTAACCGCGCAGCCTAATTGGTCATTGTATTGTATTGTGGCATTTATGTATGGTATTGTACACAGACACGTGTACCCAAGTCCATATAAGACAGGAGTCTTGCCTGTGGTTCATAACATGTGCGTCATATTGGTAATATGGGTTCATATCTACTACATGTTTGAATCACACAGCGTTGGAATGCTAGAACCAAGGGGCATGTGCTCGGGGTGGCCGTATAGCCGCGTTTCATAATCACTATATACTCATTGTTTTTTGTTTCCCGATGGCTTTTCTAAATTAATTTTAAGAAACTACTTATTATACACTATTTAGTGGATATCTGTCTAATCACTTACTCTGAAATAATTTACCTTTTCTTTCGTAATGTACGTGTCGCCTACCTTCTTGTGCTCTAATAATCTAAATATTAATACGTGAAGCAAAAACTTTGGATTCCTTTTTACATAAATTGCGCGGACGCAGGAGTATGAAATTTGGTACACTTATAGTTTATATGTAGAAGAAGCGCAGAAAGCTAATATTTTTCAATAATAATGCTTATAAAATACATTAAATCAACAAATAAAACATTACACACACTACCGTGCATTTGACATACACATATCTACAACATATGTAGCGTAGTGTCAATGACAAGTTGTCAAACAGTCGCACAGACTAAAGAATCTAAAGATTGTCTTCAAAGAACTTAAAAGTGTAAAATTGACAGAATCTTTGACAAAAGAATCTGAATAACGTTCAAATATACAAAAATCTTCATTACAGTCGATTTTCGACCGCTACAAGACCATTAGTGATAATAAACTCGTGAATAATAGTGAGTAATAAATTGAATTCATAGCATTTATTTACATTCCACACAATTTCCCATTCGATTTTCAAATTGGTCTTTTACTGTATCTATTAGATAGATAGAGTACGTTCGACAATCTACCAAGTGATTGGAAACCCATTGCATTCCATTTGCGATCCAAAGGCACGTCTTCCATGGCAATTTCCGTTCCCCGCCCTCGCTGTTTAGCCATGGAACGTAATTTGTGCCCATAATAGTACGTGTTAATATGTATATGTTCAGTGTTTTTATTTGTTCATACAATTTTAAATCTTTATTATTAATCTGTCTTTCATCTTCAATATTAAAGATAATATAATAAATAATCTTCGTATTATTAGCTTTGTACCTAGCAGTTGAATTTTAATTTTACTCTGGAAAAGTATTCTTTGTTATTTAAAATTGTAGTGGCATTTTTCACTTTACTCTGACATTAAAGTCATTTTTATAATTTGTAAAGAAGTATAATTTAATATTGTCAAATTAAATTTAAATAGTCCCAAAGTAATGCTTTGGTGCGTTCATAAATTTAATTTTTAATGTTATTTGATAACTATTCACAGTTTTCTACTACAATTCCATGAAACAGACGTATAGAAAAGTGAAAAATATCATTTTAACGAAAGTTTTTTCTATTAAAAAATATCATATTTTTTCAGCGTTGCTTGCTGGAAAAATAATAACAAAAAAAATAAAACTTGGTATCAAAGACAGAATGAAAATAGAATATCTACATTTGCACTACGAACAAAAGGTTGCCCGCCTTTTGTTCAGATTTTTACCGCGTTAAGAAACTTTACAATAATGTATATTTTAATTTTAATAACTTTTGCCATTAAAATACCACTATACATGCCGCAGATTATCATTATCACCTATTGTACTCAAGGTAAAAATTCCCAGAAAATGCAAAGCTAAGAAAATTTTAATTAAAACAAAATTTACGATTTTATATTGTTCGTGAAACTAAAAAAAACATTACAGAAGCATTTGGAATAAATTACTTATTCCTGAAATCTATAACGGTTATAAAAAGTTAGATTAACAAACATTTAAATAAAGTTTCAGATATAATTCCGGTGCGTCGACATAGTGATAGTTCTTTCCGTATGGGCCATAAAAATATTATTGTGAATTACATGAAGTTTTTGAATATGTCCGAAAGTCTTTCATACCAAAGTTTAACCATTAGCCAGTGGGCTTTTTACTGGCCATTAGCATATAAAATGGCTGGCGCGTTATTTTTCAACGACGGCAAACATTAATATGCAAAATACTCGTGGAAGCCTTAACCGCATCGTTCTTTGATGCACTACTCTGAACAGTGTACTACTGATAAAATGTTTATAAATTACGTATTTTTCGTCACGAGAATTGTAATTGTATGCGAATACTGAATAATGAAATCAAGATCGATTATTTATAACCTTTAATGAATAATAATTTTAACATAACATGTATATTCACTTTGATCTTCTACATGATTAAAAATTTCATGGATCAAAGATATTTTATTCTAATTTATTGCCTTTTATTTTTGGTAGATCGACCAACTGATGTTGTTTGTTCATCTTTCTCTAAAAGCTCTTCGTCAATTAACAAATCAAAATTACCCAAAGCCTCGGGGGCAGGTTGTTTATTCCAACGCACATCTGGCGTTCCTTCGGGCGGCAATACAACGGACAAAATATTGTCAATGAGTTTATATTTTAAGATCCTGTCATTAACTGTCGTGGAAGTGAGCGATGGTGAAGCATTCACTTCGACTAACCAGGGCTTTAGTTGGTTGTCTATTATTATATCGTACCCGTAGCACTCAAAACAGTGCCTGTCGTTTGCCATTACCGATGAGACTGCTTTCAGAGAGTGCACAATGAGCCATTGCATAGCGGCAAAAAGTTTTTCCGTCACAGCTCTTCCCCTTGCGCCTTCCAAATACAAACGTAAATTCTGAACGCTCATTTTTCCGCCATGAATACTGTTGTAATCACCGCCATGCTTCTGAACACTCACATTAGTCAAATGTACGTACATATTGTCAAGCTCTGTGACACTGGTATCATACTTTACGGTACAGAATCTACAGAAGCCTAGTTGGAATAGATATGCCTTGAGAGGCCGGAAGGACGTCACTAATACGTATAATCTGAGATCAAATTTCTTTCCGCCAATTAATAAAGGATTGTCGATGTAGCGCGATATGACGTAACTTTCTTTACTTAGCTGTGGATGGAACGGAGCCTTCGCCTCTCGAGACCACTTCTTAAGCTTGGAGAGTTTATTTATAAGAAAAATTCCGGTACCTTGAGATTTTCCGCAGGGCTTCATTATCCAGGTACTCTGAGGGGATTTCCGGTACTCTTCCACGAACATATTATAGTCAGCTGGTAGAACAAACGTTACAGGCACAAAATCAAGATGCACGTAACGGGTGACAACTTGGCCTCCGTGGAGTATGACCTCGGCTTTCTCGGCGAGAGGGTTTCCGTCTCGCTCTAATTCTTTTCTGTACCGTTTAATATTTTTCACTAGCAGATCTTTTCGAGAGAGCTCGTAGTGGTTCGGAAAATGATTTATTATTTGATTATCGTTCATTCGATATCCGCTTTCAACGCTGAATAGGTTTCGACAAGTTTGAGTGGACGCCCAATAGAAGTTCCATTCATCATCTGGTCCAACTTGGTGCCATCCGCGTCTCTCAAAGTTGCTCATTAAAACTGATTTCTCCAAGTCTGTGCAAAAGTTTACCCGACATCTTTCAGCGGCTGGTGCGTTCACTCTTCCATATAAACTTGTAGCTAATTTTTTGGCTTCTTGATTCATAATACGATTTTATATTATACTTATAATGACTTATAATGAATACTAAGTAAATGTGTGAGTAACTATAGGATGTGAAAACGGATGCCTTTAAGTCAATAGCAAAGCAAGCAGTCTCCCTCACTATGACGACCAGTAAACATTGTTAGCAGATATTGATTTTCCTTTTCGTACGTAGTAGATTTATACAAGCGTATCTATCTACATTTTACCAGCTTGTTGAGTTGTCTTGTAACTATGTAGTATGTGTAATGTCGTACTGATAAGTTATATTTCAATTTTGATAAATCGAATACCTACTCAAATGTGTGTGCAGTGAAGTGTGAAGTACCTCAGTGGCGAAAGTCGCATAGAAGGAACTAGACGTGGGCAAGGTTTATGATATATGTTATACATTGCGTAAATTTTATATATTGACTGTAAAACTTGACGAATAAAGCGTCACCTTGTTCGCGATACATATCGCTTCTGTCTATGATGCTGCCTAAAGTAACTAGAAATATATCAAGGTATTAAAAAGAGTTAAAATATATTTCTGAAACTGAAAATTGCACAGAAATTGAAATGCTTAATAAACAGGAAGTCAACTCTCATACGGCATTCTAGAGGAAATAAAGACTTGAGTTAATTTTGCTATTTGAAATACGTGAGCGTAGCTGCAGGCGGTCCTCTTAGAATGACTTTAATTAAAAGGTGCGGCGGATAACAATGAATTTCAACGTCTTTAAGTAGAGCTCGAGCTAGAAAAATAAAATTAAGTCGAAGGAAATAAATCCATGCAGCTGAGGTCGGCTAATATAAAAGTAAAGCTCTAAAATGTCTGAAGTGAATTCAAAATGTTGGGAGCGGTATTCCTTCTATATTCTTACGAGAACGCATGCATAACATGTTACGCTTTTAGATGATTTATAAATGTAGTGGCTAGATGGCAAATATCATTTTAATATTTCATTTATTATACAAGTATGTTGAAAAAGTCCTATATATTTATTTTATGATTAATCATTAATTTAATGAGATTAGATCACTAATATAAAAGTGACTTAGCACTAATATATATAGCATAAGTAGCGTTTTATTTTCGACCTTAACTGTCATTTTATTTGCGATGACTGGTTTCTAAAATGTTGCATTTTGAATCACGACTAAATAATTATATTATATACATTGATTATCTATCAAAATAGCTCGTTAATAGCCAAAAGCATTCCTGTGATATACTTATGTAGGATTCTAAACTAATTGTATTAAATATGAACTTCACGTTAGTGAAGCAAATATTTTTTAGACCGCTTGTTATTTTACGTGCGTAATTACATGCGTATAAATCTTAATAATTCACGGTAGAGATTTATTGTACACTAAGATATAACAAAAATGATCGAAGTGCGACTTTGACCCACAAACGAAGATTTACTTTCCGTTGAAAATCTTAGGCCTTTATTAAAGTATTTTTTTTTAGAATTTGTTGTTATAGCGGCTATTATATTACACACTGAAATTTTCAAGTGTCTATCCATGAGGTTCAAATGACACAGTCTTGTAATAGAGGAATAGACGAATTGACGGACAAAAGGATAGCTGGATAGCGGAGCCTTAGTAATGGGGCCCCTTTGACACCCCTAAGGTAAAGAACCTGAAAAAGAAGTACAAACAAACAATACATTATATTTTTATGACATTATTTCCTTCTATTATTCCTAGACCGTAGAAGTTCAAATTATTTTATATCAGAGTAATTCTATTACCAACTTTTAATTTATCTGCCATCTATAGAAACTATAAAGAGTTTTTTTTACTTTCCTTTCTAGTCTCTAGCTTATTATGGATTATTGCCAAGATGTTGGTATTGACTATTTACCTTGACTGTTATGAGTGACAGTTACATGTAATTTACACGACTAATTGTGTCTTAGCATATTATTGAAAGAATACTACTTACTCAGTAAAATCATCTTTTAATTCTTAGTTTCGCAGTAATATTCTGATTATCCCCATCCGTAGCAGTTAATTCATTAATTTGGTTTATTTACCACGTGCTAAGTTTTCTTTTAGTTCTTCTAGTTATTTTATATACTTACTAGTTGAACCGATATGTATCTGAAGTTGAAGTATCTGTTGAATTAACTCTAATGTCTACGATGCCTTTAGCGTTCCAAATGTTATAATGTGCCACAGCGAGCTCGTTCACCAAAGGTTATGTATAAATAGGTCTGAGAACGATGTTCGGTCTTATTACTAGTTAGTTACAGCTATTAAATGTTCAAGTGAATTTACAAGCAAATATTTATAGTGGTGTCAATTAAATAAATATCATTTTCATTGAACGCTGCAGCAAATAATTTTATTGTCTTTTCTTTTTTGTTTACTTTGAGTTGTGGAATGGACGATGAAATGAGTCCTATAGAAAAAAGGCGGTAATGTGTATTTGAAACGATTTGTGGCAACTCAATGAAAACGATTTTTTGATGTAGTCTAAGGAGTAAATGTGCAAAAATATTTAATTGTTATCTTAAATGGTATAAAAATATATTACAGTACGAAAGTTAGTTTAAATCATTTAATATTGATAGATTAATCATTATATTGAAATGCCACAAATCGTCCCAAACACAGGTTGCCGGTCTTGATTATATGCGACTTAAATACGTTTTTAATATACAGTTATTAATACTTGAATTTTATCCTTAGAGCATTTTATCTGACGCTATTTACCGTTTATTTATTCGTAAGTCTGTGGTAAGGGAACTGAAACTGTACACAAACTTTATATTACATGGCTGGTGATACGTTGGCTGGCGTTTTAAGATAATCATAAATTTCAAAATCGCGTCTCCGGAGAACATGGGAACGTTTTACGATACTTTGAAAGGGATGTGAACTTTCTGTTTACACGGGATTTAGATTAAAGTATGGCAAAAGTTTTGACGTAAATCGTAATGGTGTATTAAAATGTTAATAAGAGCTTCTGTTGGAACATCGAATTAAAAGCAATTAAATACATATATCTTTCTACATTCGTAGCCTCACATAAGTATTCCCGTTATCGTGGGTACCATGAATACACACAAAGACAAATTTAAAAACCTAGAATAGAAAGTTAGATTCATAATTTTGATATCTGTCTGTCCGGCTTTGAACCCGGGGCCCTTTACGTGTTAGAGCAGTACGATGATCGCTCCGCCAAATATTTCGCCATTTGACACTTTCTACACATATAATCATAAACGAGATTACGTAAAACATATGAGTCTGAAAGTTAAATTAAAACTTTGAATACAACCCAAATTAACTAAACTTTGTAAAATATATGCCCCGTAATGTAATAACTTAATATACCGTTGTTTAATTTGGAAACTACTTAATGGGAAGAAAATTGGCGTCAACTTATTAGCTCCAGAGACTGATGTATGTAATAAATAAATGGCTTTTGTAATCGAATTTTACTAAACTAATAATTAACTAAACTTTACCTTGTTTATGCAACTGGTACGTACGTGGTAGGACAGCGTATCAGGTTGAATCAATAGGTTTAACTAAATTAGTTGCAAGAAATAGTTTTCCGTTGGAGATCTAGAATACCTTCACGTAGCGTGAGGAAGACCTTTCGAGGGGGTATGCGGTTAATATATCGGGGTATGTTAGTGGGGAAGTTTTCTACATAATTCTGCCCCGATAGTTAAAACGACGTATTCAACTAAATGCAAAAACGGAGAAATAAATGTTTTAATAAATGAAACAGGAAATTGTTTGCTGTCATGTAGACAATTTAAATATTTACATACAATCATATTATAATATCACATACAATCTAAGTTTTTAAAACTTGAAAATAATAACCACTATATAGGCTTTTACTTGGTTTAATAATAATACGAATTAATTAAATTAATATAATAAAAATAACAAAAAAAACAGTTAAATCTTAGCATAAAAAATTAAGTAAAAATATTACATACTTAACTGAATAGACGATAAAGACATACGTCTTTTACATTTCAAACACTTTTGACTGTTCTTTTTCTAAGTATATCGTCTATCTATCTATACAAATAAATAAAATTTGAGTGTCTGTATGTTATAATAAAACTGCGTTTTACTACATGCATATGAATATACACACGGAACATATAACAAAACTCTTAAAAAAAATGTTTAAATTTTTGTCTGTCTGTCTGTCTGTCTGTTTGTTCGGGTAATCTCCAAAACTACTGGGACCTATTTTAATAGTTTTTTTACCAATCGAAAGCTACGTTATCAGGAAGTAAGAGGCTATATTTTATTTTGAAAAATATTAGGGATCCTCAAAAAATTGCAATAATGTTACGCAAAGTACTTCAGAATGTACTACAGAATTTCAGCACTCATTATTACCTACAAATAAGTCCGCGAGGGTATATATCTATCTGTCATAGACAAGTAAGTTATTCGCGACGAAGTCGCGGGCACCAGCTAGTCTAGAATATGCTTTTAACAGAAATGGGCACATATTGGTATTTCCGCCTTTTTTCTTTGGACTAAAAAAACTATTTAGGTATGATAAATATAGCACAAGTGGTTAGATGCGGTCTTGTTTCTTAATGTGAAAGCTGTTTTCAATTAGCACGTTACACGCAAATGATTATTTGCGTCTATATAACTTCCTCTTAGAAATAGGGACAAATATGCGCCTTTTTATTACTGAACTTAAAATGCTTAAATAATATAATATAAAATAAACTAAACTAAATGCGACTATTCAGATAAGTAGCAAATAAAATCGTCTTTTCATTTTCAATCCCGTGTAAAAAAGTATACAGAAACGCCCTTTTTACTTGTGCTATAACCGACAGGAGGTAGTAAGCAAAATATTAAAAATAAGGCAGATGCGCCTTTTTTTTCTGATTCCGTCAATCTATAAGTCAAATTCGGAAAAAGTTAGCTGCGTCTTTTTTACTACGGAGGGCAGAATTGTAATGTGGTGTAATTTATATTGCCACAAGTTATTGTACTTGTGTAAATATTAAATATTCTTTTTTTTATAAGAGACGCTTTCTAGACTCACAGTCCCACACTAGAATGTCCTGTGTCGTGGTACCACACAAACAAAGATGATACACAAATAACCAGATCCGGAACATAAATCTAATTTCGTCAGTTAAATTTCTGACTGGCCAGGGATCGAACCCGGAACCCTCTGCGTGTCAAACCGGTATGGTAACCGCATCGCCACGCGGGTCGACAAATGAAACCATCTCAGTTTTGGTAATTTCTTTGAGAGTATAACTGTATTATCAAGAAAGTTACCAAAAGTGAAGAAATTTTCGCAAGTCCAATCCATTATATTTCCCTTTCATGCCAGTTCGACTTACACCAAACAGGTGTCATATTTCAAAGCAATTTCCTCCACCTAATTCGATCTGCCAAATGATTTGGAAGTAAGCGATAGTTTTCATAGGGAAGTAATGTTTGGCAATAAAATATACTTAATGGTGTGTACGAAATTTAAGATTAAATGGAATTGTTCGAGGAATATTTTAAAGAAAAATTCTAAGTTATTGCAAGTTTTGGATTTTGGATTTTGGAGAAAGGATTAAAAGATGCTTTATACACTCATAGTTCCACACTACACACACGCACACACACACATACACTTTGCCATGTTTATATAAAAAGACGATACCCAAGCACACAGACCCACGGAAACCTCTGTGTGTCATACCGGTGGGATAGCCGCACCGCCACGACAAACGCTATAAATGATATACCTGGTATAATATAAATGAAAACATTACGGCATGCTTGTGTCTTAAGAAAGTCTCTCCTAGTGTATCTCAGGAGTAAATGTTATGAATAAAAGCTATACTTTTCGGAGTCATAGGCAGATTCCTATCACAACTGAACTCATGAGAATTCTTCCTGATTTCATTATTCTGGCACTTCGCTGTGTCCGTAACCTTCCCTACCTACCTACCTCCCTTATTTAAATGATCTGACATTCACATTTTAGCAATTGTTACAATTAATAAAATAATATTTGTAGAATTTTCTCTAATCTCATATGACATATTGTAAAATATTTGCATGCCATAAATAATGGCCAATTGTGAGATCAATCAAAATATATATATATATATAAATAATCATTCGTTCATTCATTCATTCATACTACTAGCGAAGGCCGGACGGTCAAGCACCGGAAACGGGGACCAAAACCATTCCTCCCTTCCCCATCATAGTCTTCTGTCCCCCCAGGCTTGAGCCCCATTAGGA
>DWOQ01000136.1:0-13858 GCA_018251115.1 Codatractus alcaeus
ACGACCCTGGAACCATTGCCCGAGGGTCGTGGCGAGTGGCGGCCGGCCGTGCTGCCCGACAGCGACGTGGTCAAGGCCATCGAGACCGTTGAAGGTATTACCACTTGTACACCTCACAGCTTTGTACTTTACATTCATTATTTGTCTCGTTGTTGTTACCAGCGGAGATGAAACTCTGTCATTGAATTATGTATTTGTGATTTATCTTCACAGTACTTAATACGTGTAGTGTAAATGTAACTATGAAAAGCAATACAATTTACATAGAACACAGACTCTTCATAACATATAAAAACATATTTGTCTGTTGTCTAGCTCTTTGTGATACTTAAAATATGAATAAGGCCAAATAAAGGTCATTGAAGTTAAATAAAGTAAAAATAGCGCTAAATTATATATCTGTTTCAGATGTCCAACCTCAAAAGAAAGAGGGCCGGCTACCTTGGAGAAAAACAGAAGAGAACGAAGAGATGAGAAGGTTAAGAAGACAAAGATCCCGTCAGCAGATAGAAGTTCCCCAGCCCCTAGTATCAATAACAGAAGAGGAGAAACGAAAATTACCTGACATAAAGGTTACCAGTGCTAAAGATACTAGACCGGAGAAAACCGACAGGGTTGAAATAGATTCTGACAATATAGAAACACCCCCAGTGCAAAGAAAGATGTTCAACCCTCCCCCAGAACGAGAGCCGTGCAGAAAGTTCCAACCGGTTGTTCTTAGTAAACCCATAAGCGAGAAGGCTTCAGCAGAAATGAAGGATCTCTGCCAAGAAATATTAGGAGATGGTCAATTCGATAGATTTTCAGCTGCAAGAAGAACTAGAAGGTACAAAAGAAACACAGACACGAGTTCACCAGAAGAAGAAAAGAAGCCAGAAAGCCCATTAGAGCTAGTAGCAGACACTCAAGTTATAAGGCCTTCCAAATTGGAAGTCCAGGCGTCATACCCAGTTGAGGTGCCAAAAGAAGTAGCAGTAGCGAAACGAATAGACGAAGTTGTGAAGGACGAAAAGGAAAATCGATTAAAACGCTGGCAGGACAGGCTAAAGAACCAAAGCACGGAGAAAACGCCAACCAAAGATAACAAATCTGTACCATACTCTAGAATGAGGAGGCAGACTTCGATCAATCAAGAGGATGTGCAGAAAGCTATAAGAGAACTGAAGTCACCTACAGAAACTCCAACAGGGGTATGGTCTAGAAACGCGTTTAGAAAATCGATGAATCCGAAGATCGAAAAAATTCCTGTTCCCTCAACCCCAAACACGGAAAGAACCACATCTCCGCGTATACCTAAAGTAAAGAGCGAACATGAGCTAAATGACGAAGGGTTTGAGGAGACCCAGAGCCTGAACTCGGAAAGTGCATCTCAAGGAGCGTCGTCAGGATGCAACATCGACTGCGAGTCGCCCGTCCCGAAGAAAACCCCAGATATCCCAAAGAAAATTGCAACCAAAGAGACCAAGCCACCGCTCCGTACACCAGTAGACCCGAAGCGTTCATTCGGGAAAAGGGCGAGCTCATTAAGAGTGGAAAGATCCGCCTCTCGAGCCTCCCTGCGTAGCTCAAGGAGTTCGCTAAACAGTTCCGCATCCATCGCTACCGTGAAACGGGCCCCGGCTCCAGTGAAGCCCGCGCCCAAACCGATCCCAAAGCCAGTAGTCCGAATGCCGGCGTCCAGGTCTTCTTCCAGCGGGAGTTCCATTGGAACCTCAAGGCCGCCTGTGAATTTGAAGACGACGAACAAAACCTCCGGATTTATGAGGCCCACCCAGGCCTCCAAGGGCAGGGGCAGCATCACCCAAACGCCAGTACGGGCCAGTGTAAAATGAACCAAAAATGTTGGAGAACTTTTAACGCCATACTTTTCACAGATAAGAAACATATATTTAAGCTATGGCAACATATAATGCTGACGGCATTACTAGTATTAATTACAAAAATATATTAACCAGTGAAAAAATTATTGGAACCTTCAGATATAATAGGTGCTGAATCTCATCGGAAAAATCTGAAGTTTTCAATGACTGATTATATTGTAATTAAGTTATTAAAATTAGATCTGTCTTCATTAAGTTAGATGCGTTTGTATTTGCATTATGATGTGTCATAATTGGGCCCGTACGTAATTTTTACGAGATTTTTCTTTTGTAAAATTGTGTTTTTATCGTGCCACGATTTAGTACGGGTATTTTAACAATTTGGTGCATATTCTGGGTCGCAAGATGTCAATGTAATTAAACTAGTCTTTTCTCATCAATACATTAAGAATAAAATATTTTCTTCATTCAAAATTTTCCGTCCAAGCACAAAAAGCACTTTTTATATATTCAATACTCTTTAAGCATTTTCAACTATGGCAACATTTTGAACCGATTCCTTGAATTTGCACTTAAGTCAATTTAGAAACAAAATACCTACGCTAATTTCTATTTCATAGTGTATTCTTAATCGTAAGTATATTATTATATTTTTATTACAAAGACATAGTTAAATGATCTGATTTTTATACGCAATACACATTATTTTTATAGATCTTGAAAAGTGTATGGTCACAAAAATATATGCCCACAGAGTAAGTAATACTACATAAGTGTTAACAACGACGTTTTATTGTATGTGTTTATTTTTACTAAACTGAATACAATAAAGTTATATACGACAAATGTTGGTGTTTTTGTTTTTATATCACATTAAATTTCTTATTTAGTGAGTCTATACAAAATATACGTTGGTAAAATAGTCTATAAGCTATATTCATACATCAAAAATGTTTTCGCTCATTTACACACCTAAGAACTCTCCTGATTTTTTCACCCTGTTTCTTAAACTCTCTCTGTTTTTCTCTATCTCTTTGTTATAAGTTGTTATTGCCTATCATTCTCCATTTCTTTCTTTTTTGGTCACTTTATTTACCAACTCTTGAAAACATCCAACTTCATCCAAGTGATCTATATTCATGGTGCACCATGTATGTTCCTGATGTTTAGTTTTTATTCACCAGATTGGTAATTCCGGGCTATCCACTAGAATCGAATCCAGATAAGGCTGGATTCCTTAGCGATATCGATCACAATGTGTAACTACCCTGCAGACTAAATTGAAATGCCTTATTAGCATTCCACTACTTCTTTACTTCAATTTTTGCTTTAAGACAAAAATAAGTGCAAAGAACTGAACTATCGGTCAAATTTATAAAGTAGTGCACGAAACGGAGAAGTAGCACCCCTAGCGTGAATAACTGGCCTCCATCCCCCAGCTATTTACAATAATCCGCCATCGACTAATTCCTTAACTAGGTCTGTCATCTTTTTCTTACACGCAGCATTCGTGGTTACAACAGGTTTTATGTTCGTGCCGTCGTGAGATTCTGGTTCTTCTGTTTCCTGGAAAAATAACTACCTTAAACAATCGCAAACGGGTCGCGGGTTGCGGAAGAAACGGCAAATTAGGATTACGTATTTGACCTAATTTGTTTTTGTTTGGTTCAATTAAAAAACAATATTACCGGATGGGTTAGGTGTTTGCACGCGCACATCCAAGACACTTGTCTAGAACAATGGGCTGATAAAGAAAACTAGAATGAAATCCTCTGAACAAGACAAACCTTAAAAGAGACCAAAGTTCTACACGAGCTGAGTTAAAGTATAGTAAAGTATAGTATTTTGGACCCACTACCCATGTACTGTTATGAAGTTAGATGATTATATTACATCTAGTGGATTTCATACGGTACTTTTTTCGTAAATACTAACCAAACAGGACGAATGATTAGCGCAACGCTGCAAAACAGTCATTATTACACTTCTTTAATGATCCAATCAGCATTACAATATACTTACTTCTGGTTGATAAAGATTGGGCGCTTCATCGCTATCGCAAGTCATGATGTGGTACATATCGAGAGCTATGCCCAGTCCGAATTGACTGCTGCGTTTGAACTCATCCTGTAACCTGGAAATTTATTGGCTACCTGAGCAATTACTGAGCACTTACAAAGCGATATGTCAATTTGCTGTGAACATTGATATCATCAAGTTTACTTTTATCACCAACATACAGTCAACCAAAGTACGCAAAGTATTAGGATTTCAAACGTAACCCATTTTGATCCTTCGACCCTGATGAAATAATTACGCACGAGGTACCCTATCGAAAATTTAAAACTTAAAATTAATGTGCAAATGATATTAAACCAAGGAAACTTACATGGTATTTAAAGCCTCTTTATCCAAATACCCGCTAATGGTGCCATCACTCATCTCCACCAATCGTTGGTGCAACTCGTCCCCATAGTATTCCAGGAGAGAAGTCATATGCTCAGCCCTCTGCTCCCTTTCTAGACAGATGTACATAATGTACGCCAGGTCTAGGGCTGGAGAAGCATATCTTGCCACTTGGAAGTCAACCATGTACATCTGGTGAAAAAGTTGTCGTGTATGTAGATTCGTCAAGTTGTTTCACCCTGAAGGCATACTGTGAGTGTAGTATGTGTCGATAATTACCCTTTCCCCATATACACCAATGACATTTAGAAAAACTAACATTAGATTCATGTAAAGTTCTTCATATTTGCAAAGCAAACTTGGCAATTCAGATCCTAAATTAACAATTATTATGAAAAACTTACTTGGCATCTGTGATCCAGGAATCTTATTTTCTAAAGGGATGGTTACTACGTCTATAAGTGCTTGTAAACTTAAACTATACAAAAATATACCTCGGCAATGTCACCATCAGAATATCTAAACAAGAAGTTGTTAGTCCAGCAGTCTCCGTGGCAGATGACGGCCAGCGGTTCCCTGGGAGCGACCAACTCCATCATGGTCTGGAAGAAGGTCTCCAGGTTGCAGAAGTTGCGCAACTTGTCCAGGTACAAATCCTTGTTTTCCGCGTCTTTTAACTCTTCTTCCACCAGCGCGATCGCGTTCCGGGTCGCTTCCACATAATACGTTTTGTAGTAGTCCACGTTTTCTGGCAAGAAAAATACTGGAACCGCAATGAAAATATGTGCCGATCGATCCAAAAGATGATAGAAATAATAATCTTTAGGACTATAGCTAAACAAAAATCACAGAAGTTTAGAAGACTTAGTTCGTAATTTGTTTTGTTGGAATTGACGAATTATTGCACGTTCCTTTAACCCTCCTCTCTTCTTGCCAATGATTCTGATACCTTTGAGCGTTAATAATTGAAATGATCTCTTCACTGGGAAATTATGGTTTAGTATATTAGAAAATTAGTCACAATGAGTCCTAAAGCCATATACAGCATTCTGTGTGTGAATACTGTGCACATCACTATAATTCCAGAATAGATTGCGTGGGTTATTGAAAACGTTTAGTTTAAAAAAAAATCTTTATCTATTATTATTTACTTGACTTAAATTTTCAAAATTTGGTTTAGTTCCATCTAGGCTAAAAACTATGGGGTAAAATTAAATCTTACCCTCAGTCACCCCGTCTTCCAGAAGTTCGTAAAACGCTTCAGGGTCATTGCACTTCATGGCTAGCGAAAGCGCATGAAAGTGGGATAACTTTTTCAACGCGAAATAACACTGCTCAGTACTAAGACCCTGCCTCCGATCTGGCATAACGAAACCCATTTGTTTTAGATCCTTTAAAATCACTACATCGTTCTGAGCCAAGTAACATTTTGGTATAGATTTGAAAGGATGGGTAACGTTTTCCCACTGCGCTTGAAATTTTTCCATAGCCGGCCAGATTTTGGTGTAAAAGGCTACTTCGTTGCAGAAGAGCTCGTCGCTTTTGAAGGCCTCTCGCCTTAGTATACTTTCGGGCAGACATTTGTAGATCAGGGATCCTTCCCAGGGTTCCTCGGTCTCTGAAGAACCGTCGGGTTCTGGTAGCTTTCGTATACCCTTTAATGTTATGCGGTATACCATGGAAGTGTAGTTGTCGCCTCTTTTAGAGCCAGGCGCACCCTGAAAATTAAAAAAATGTATCTGGAACCTAAGAAATGGTTTATGAAATGGTTACTAAAAAAAATTATTAATAAACGCTGTGTCATACAAACATGATTTAAAATGTCAATATGTTCAAAGCAGAAGACTAAAAATAAAAAAGTTTTATCATACATACCTATATGTAATAAACATATCAAATTATTATAATTTTACCAGTAAATTCTTATGTGAAACATGAACACTGCCATCTTTAGGTAGAGAAGTGTAACATAAACTGTATCCGTCAAGATTACTTGAAACGGAACGTTATTTATTGTTATTTATTAATTTTTATTTTTTACACCTTTACTCGTTGAAAGTCTACTGATTAGCATAGGCCTCCAATAATATTTATGAATTATTATAGGATGATGACAATGTACTCAATTTATGTTTTTTTTTTTGTTTTTTTACATTTTTGTAGATAAAAATTCGCAAAATGGGTTTAATTGTTAAAATAACTACAAACCTGAAATTCCTGTATAACGACATCCGGATAATCTTCTTTTAAGAGGTCCTGTAGGAATTTCAGTGTGATAGCCGTCATGGCGAGTAGACAGGCGAACGGCGGTACCCCGAATGCACTGACAAGCCAAATGGGCAACGGGAATAATCGCTGATTAGATACTGTATGAGCATGATGTTTTATAAAAGCAGGAATGAGTTAATAGAAGGAAATACAAAATGAATACACAGGTACATAAGGATTAATTACGTGATTCAATCGTCAATCAGATCAAATTCCCTTTGAAGTCATTAATTTTAAGTAGGATGTTGTAAAATAGTTATATAATATCGGCCGTAAATAAATTGGGAATTCAAAACTTTATAGCGTCGTATTCCAAATAAATAATTTCAAATGAATAAATTTGTACTTATTTTCGAAACATTAAGTAGCTAAAGTGTCGTTTCATGCTCATTTGATAACACTTAGGGGGATGATATGTCTGAGAACCAATTTATAACCAAAGTCGACCCGCATTTTATGAGGACATTTGTATGGGACTGTAATCATTACAATCACACTGCAGATCCTTTTTGGGTCAATGCGAACATTAAAACTTGGTCACCCTATGCACGGGAGCCGCGATTGAATTGTTTCAGGGGGGTCCTATGATTGGATAATGCCGGTTCTCCCATCTAAAAATGTTTTCGCCCTTCCGCCTTGCGCAAGATCGTTCCTGTATCATTATCGCAAGTAACCTGCGTCACTTTATTGCAATGCAACTATAGTGTGAGAATTTTACGATTGCTGCAATCAGTGTGAGAAATAGTTATTTCAGGGTTGCCTCGCGTTAACTTGTGTGTGTAAATACCTACTGTTTTAAATAAATCAAAAATTTTTAAAGTTCATTTTGTTCAAAACATGAAAGATAGCTAGAGAATTTAATTTAAGTTACCCTCTGGTTACTTTAACCAGATGAAGTTTGGATGCTGTTGGCTTTTTATATTTACTTGGAAAAGAGGGACAAAATTTAACAAAAAATAACTTTATAACTAGAGTAAAACATTAAAAAATACCCATTTAAGCTTTGTTAATCCAAATTTTAAATACACCAAATATGTAATTTTGTTAATTCTGTACACGAAATGTAAGTAAAGTACCTTTTAAAGTAGAAAATATTAAAACATATAAGAAATTTTAAAATGTGAAACAAAATCAGTCATATTTTTCATGTCGTAATATTTGATTGTTATATTATGCCGTACCGCATTTTTTTTAAACAAAATGTAAAATGATGCGTTAATCGGAACGTTTTGCAGTAAATTTGACATTCCCTCCATGAATTCGAGTCGTTCAAAATCATAATTCGTCTTATACTACCGTCGTAATATTTTCTACGTAATTTATCAAAATAATTTTGATATTTAATGTTTTATAATACAAAAAAATTATAATGCCTTTAAAAGTGGTTATTACTTTATTATTATTGTAAAAAGCACATTAATAACAACAATAAATAACAGATGTAGTGGGTTACTAAATATAAGTATTTGAATGTGTTCCATTTTTTAACTGTCAATCAGTTACACCAGTATCTACCATTTCCAGTTTTTCTAGGTTGTGTATACGAATTTAAAGTGTTCCAGAAAAAGTTCGTTAGTCCGGTGTTTCGTATTTTTTATGATTGTGGAGAAAAAGTGTTACTAAATAATTGAAAATGCCCGTCGACCAAATCCAATATTCGGAAAGGTACAATGATGACGCTTACGAATACAGGTGAGTAAAATGATTTGAAATTATGAAATAAGTTCTTATTTAATCTGAATAATGCTTAATTATTCGTTGAAACTCCTTCTATTATAAGATCTGGAAGTTATTATATTTATTTAGCCACGTATTGTCGTTTTCGACTATAACATATGTCCTTTCAGTTCTCCCATGTTTCTTTTATTAAACTATTATTTCTTTTCAATTCAATTTCTTTTCAATTTAATACTTATCTGAGAGTACAATATTTCATATTGAGTATGTATGCTAACAGAGATAGCAACTTGCAACAATCACTAGATACCTCTCCATTTAATATTGCATTCGTATTACATTACGCTCCCCTTCATTTCGAATTCTATGACCCTTAAATGTTTTTAAAAGTACTGTTAATGCACAAAAACATACACAGCAGTAAAATAAATGAATATGAGAAATTTATTGAAATCTTACATAACAATTTGTTATCATTGAATAATGAATATACTACTTTCTTTATTTTTATATAAAGATACATTTAATCTCCACATGTTACCTTATTTTTGTGGTTCCCCTTTCGTGTTTACTATGGATGAACATCACATGTGCGTCCCATGCATATTTGCATATATATCTTATGATTTATTATAAATCTGACTAAGACCTTCACATCTGCCCCGTAATATTGGTTGTATTGTTACATAAATTGCTGTTCTTTATTTCAAAATTCTATTTGAATTCATAGATCATAACTTGCAAATAAAGATATACTTTCATATGTCCTAACTATCATTTGAAATTAATCAAATACAGTTTGTCACAGTTCTGGAAAGTATCCTACAATATTATGACATCATTCTTTACCAATTCCAGGCACGTCATCCTGCCTCCAGATATAGCCCGTTTAGTTCCCAAGTCACACCTAATGACAGAAACAGAATGGCGGAACCTTGGTGTGCAGCAAAGTCCCGGCTGGCTGCACTTCATGGTCCACAACCCAGAGCCTCATGTCCTGCTATTCAGGAGGCCTCGCACCAACCAGGCCTCTAACAGCATCACAACAAACACAACATCTTCCGTGAGGGTATGATGAAGATGAGGACACAGTTATTGGTAATAGATGCCTTAGCTTGGTGCTTAGATAATATATTTGTTAAATACTCAGACATATGTTTGTCGCCTGTTATGTTGTATTTAAGAACATACAGGGAAGGGCAGGCAGGGGACGGCAGAAGTAGATAAAAACTCAGCTGTAACATGTTTATTAATCTAGGGCTTTTATATATAATATATATTGTTAATGTTTAACTTCATGATGTGGAAACAACAGTAATATAATAAAATTATATCATGTGTACTTATTCTGTTTTAAAGTGAACAATTATGAGCAATTACAAGATGCAAGGCAATGAAATTATGGGTTTAAATCATTATGTTGTTTTAGTAAGACTATTTAAATAAATTGTTAATGTATTTTATACACAGTATATCACAGAGACCTTAGATTCATTTTAGCTGCCCATTTGAAACAACCATTTCATTAAATGATTAATTCTATGATACCACAATATATACAATTATACAGTTTTATGTCACAGTTATATAGCACCATTTGGTTTCATATCAATACAGAAAAAATTGTCCTTATATAAATATCAGAAAACAACAAGCCAATGATAAGTTGGAAGTTTCAGTTGTAAATTATCAACATGAAATCTATTCATTTTGAAATATATTGTCAATGTCACTTTTTCTCTCTTACCCACCTCATCGAGAGTTAAAAGTCAAAGAGAGATATAATTTACATAGTCGTATATTTGATATTCCTGTTTTGTACAAGTGTTTTGTGCAAAAAAATTAAGTTAAAGTGGTTTTATTAAACAAATTTGGTCATAAAAGTAAAAAAAGTTGTCTAACGGAAAAATAGTCTGTATTTGATTGGTTTAAAAGACGTACTTAATATTCTTGTCTCATGAGTCTTTTTGAATGATAACATATATAACTTAACATTTTATGTATTTAATTCATTGGAATGTAAGATAAGTCTGATAATAATTATCAAGAAATTGTTAATTATGCAAGCTTGCTTAATAATAATATAGCAGTGATTGCTCAAATTATTCTTAAACATTGTTCAATGAAATTTAATTGATAACTGACTACTGACTTTCAACTTGGATAAACCTTTTGTATTTTGTAAAATACTTTAATATTGCTTATAAATATAAGTAAGTGGAAACTTGTCGAATGTTACACATTTATATTCAATGTAGAATCTGTGATCTAACATCCTGGGATGTACAGTGCCTTCTACATACCTTCATGATATCACTATTGGGCACAGGCCTCGTCTTACGACTAAGGGAAGGCCTCTAAAATTTCACCATGCAACTCCAATGTGTAAGCGGTTTAGCTAAAATACGACTTAAGTAAATGGCATTATTATCATTAACTGCTGTAGTGCTAATTGATAAAGTTCAAATGATGTGAATATTTAGTGTAAATATCAAAAGATATTGAATTAATTATGCACGGACATGTATAAATGAAGACTAAGAACATGGTTAAGTTTTATTTTCAAGCTGTATGGCTACAACTTCATGTACAGGTACATAAGTACTTTTCGTTTATTGCTATGTTATACTAAACAAACTATTTGTGAACAGTTTTCTCCGACGTCAAGGATTAACAATTAATATGATTGTTGAAAGTTTAATAATCAATGAAGGGATATATAGTTATAAAGTATAATTATACTATATGTATCAAATTGGATATGGAAAGTGTAATGGATTGGCTGTCATTACGCATTATTAAAACATGTTTATTTATGTATGAGAGTAAGTATTACGTAGGGGATGAAACACAAATCAATATATAATGACACTGCAATGAATTAGAAATAATCAAAATTTAATGGCATTTCCCAAAGAAAAAAAATTTTTGTGTAACATGCTCGGTGAAACAAGTTTTATTTTAAATACCGTTTTATGCATTATTATTTGTAAACAGTTAAGTTAGAATCTGATAGACGGCGCAACTAATGGGGGAATTGTCAAATTAAGGCTGATTACGTTACTTTGCGACTTGTCCGAAGATATAAATGTGTTTCAAACAAGTTTATAGTTTATATTCACAAGTTATTAACGACCGTTGAATTCAATGTGCAGTAGGAGTTATAGTCGTGTAATAACCATAATTAAAATCTATAACCTTGTTCAATATATATAAAATTCTATAACATTGTTTTCAAAATGATTTTAAAGGTGTAGCTGCGCGAATCGCTCGTGAACTCGTGAAGTACGTGTGTCGAGCCATGTCGACGCCATTTTAATTTGGTCTCCCAGTCGCATCGCTAATCGTTGTCCACTGTAACCGCAGCCTTAATGTTGCCAGGATTTCCCATAAGTGCCTGAAATTGTTGTCTAATTTTTTCATGGATTTCAGAAATTTGCTAAACGGCTTAATTTAAATTGTATATTGAAACAGTATGTGCATTAAAATATTGCCTTTATGTGGAATTGTCCATATATTATTATTGATATACTCGACTGATTAAAGTAAAAGATTTAAGAGTCAGTATATTGAAAATCGTTATAGGTATATAAATAATCTGTTATTAACTATATATGTTAATATAATAACTACTTATTGTAATGGAATTGCAAGCTAATGAGCTTAAGTAGAAAGTTATACATTTATATGGTTAAATAAATAATTTATAAAATTGTCTATTTGTTTTTATTTCTTACAAGCTGTGTTCTGAATACCGAATGACCTGAATGTGTAACCTCAATATAACGACCCTAAATATAACGATTTCCTCAATTTAACGATTTTTTTAAATCCCCTAGAACTGCCCGTACGAGTGAATGCAAAATATTACATTACGAATATGTACATAAAACCTTTTTATAATGAATGTTCATTATTTGCTAAATATAAATAGAAAGCATTATTTATGTAACGAATTTCGTCGACTAACCTCAAGATATCGATAGAATTCTATCAGTTATATACATAACTGCTGTTTGACACCTGTAAGTTTTAAAATTTGCAATGGCTGATAAACGAAATCATTTAAGTATGTAAAAGAGAATCCTATAATGAAAAAATAGACATCGCTAAAAAATTTGAAATTCCCACTGTACCTTGGTCACAATTTAAAAGGTTAAATATAAATTCCCGTTTGCTGTAACAGGAAAAACAGATTAGTACTTAAGTAAAGTTAAGATTTTTTTACCTTATAACGAATCACAGACCAACCTAACCGCTGTTTAACGAACCTCATTATAACAAATTACTTGATATAACGAATAATTTAAGTCCCTTCAGTTTCGTTTTATCAACGTTGCACGTGCAATGATACTTGTGACACGACACTATTGGTCACTTTAAACAAAACAGTTAATTTTTTTAAAGCTATTTTTGCTGTGTAACTTCGCACTATTATACTGTTTGATTTTTTTAATAGATTGGTATATTTCCTACCTACCTTGTTTTATAATTTATAACTAATTATCGGCACGATTTTTGTTCGAACCACTGTTTACAATTTACCGTGGAAATGACACATTTTTCTACGTATTTCTATGTATTCTAACTATCGTCCCAGATATTTGACCATTTGATTATCGTCTTACCAAATTGTGATTGTACTTAGTGATTTGGATTCCGTAAAGTGATTTTTTTGTGAAAGCGGACAATAAACGAGTTGTACACATGTCGTTACACACGACATTTTATTATGCATCGCACGTAACAATACTTTAAAAAACTAAAAACCACGCTTTATTCTTTTAATTTAAAAAGTGGAACAATTACTAATATAATAATAATTAATGTTACTGTTCTATAAGCGTGGGGTGCTTGATATACCTTGTTATGATTTTTTTATTTTATTCCGAAACGCAGAATTAGTCTAAAAGTTTCAAAAGTTGACGCACTGAGTTCGTGTATTGATTTAGAGAAGGAAAGTCGTTAATCTATGATCTGGAAGGAAGTGATGGTTTTGGTCCCCGATCCCGTGTAAGAAATAGTTGTGTGTTATGGAGAGTCTTTCGCCGCTTCTTCTCCATAACATAACACTTGCGAAATAGTGGTAGATTTTTGACGTTCAAAAAGAATTCTGTAAGAATTTACTTTGATTAAAATATTTTGACTTAGACATTGATCCTGATGAGGACATGGATACAAATTTATTAAAACCGTCATTGGTTCTTGATGATTGTTCAAAATTTCGAATTATTCCGACCGTTTAAAGAGGGTAAATATCGGGTTCAAGCTTTCCCTTGTACTTATAGCCAGCCAGCCAGCCAAATACAGGCATTAGCTTGACTTTATAGTAATGAGTGTGGTAAAAATAATAAATACGTGTGGCCCTCGGAGATTGCCGCGGTAAAGCTATTGCATAGCATTTATCAACTTATACAATTATAAATATTTATGCATTATTTATTTTTTGATATTAAGCGCTTAAAAATCTGTTTTCGAACTAATAAACCCAAACGCGCTTACAGTTTTAAGCTGATTTCGTTTAAACGTCGACGATTAAGATCCAAAATTTTAAATATATTATAATTGAAGATAAGTAACCTTATTTCGTTACCTTTAAAACTCAAAATAAAATGTGACTTTGGAACCTTATTTCTATACCTAATAACAATCTTATCACTATCAATCGATATCAATTTGGTTTGGTT
>DWOQ01000137.1:0-13854 GCA_018251115.1 Codatractus alcaeus
GTATTTGGCAGCCGCCGCCCGCGTGTCACAATGGATTATGAGCCGTTGCGATATGGCGTGATGCAAGTCCGGGCGGCGGTCCAAGGCGCCGAAATAATCCCGTGTTGCAACTCGTGGACTGCGGAACGGGCGCCACTCCAGGGCCCGTTGCGCAAACCCGCGTACCGACCGCTGCAGTCGGCGATGCGCACCCGTCATCTCTCTATGCACCCGATCGTGTTTACGAAACGCCCGTTCAATGACCTCTCTATTACGCGAATATTGCGCAACCGAAGAAAGCGACTAAAAATGTGTCGTCCGCAAAAAGTATCCGAATTCACATCGATCTCCGGCTCGAATCGCCGCAATTACACCGTTACGTGGCAACGAGTGTTAAATCCGGTGAGCGGTCGACTTTCTAACGCGGGGTCGGTGTACGCGACGGCGTGTCGCAACAATTTCTCCGCGTCGCGAACGAAGAA
Organism: Codatractus alcaeus; assembly: GCA_018251115.1. NCBI lineage: Eukaryota > Metazoa > Arthropoda > Insecta > Lepidoptera > Hesperiidae > Codatractus > Codatractus alcaeus. The sequence continues at coordinate 462 of DWOQ01000137.1, forward strand.
AGCGCGACCTCAACGTTTTGCAATCGAGCGCCAGCACACCGGAGAAAAGGCGGTGGTAGAAAGCGTACCACATCGGCCTAGTGTAGGGAGCGGGCGATGCGAAACCGCAGGATGAGACTTGCAACAGATACGTTAATGAGATCCCCCTAGGCTCCTTCGAGCGTAACCGCAGCATGGGACGTTTGGCACAACAGTGCTCGTCGGGATTGGGCAAGTGACGCTTACGCAAGGCGCGATAAACGCGCGGGCGCATGTCACTGCTGCGCGTGAAACACTTCCGTTCATTGACTCCTTCCCGATATAACCGTGCTTCGTTGTCTCTTTCGAAATACATACTTTCGCGGATGCATGCGTGCCCGACGAGTGTGGTCGCCGAATAGAGTAAAAACTGTCAGCTCGCCATCTACACCCTTGATCTTTAAGGGCAATTAAGTCGACACGCTCCATGCGAGCGAAGGAGACACCGTTACAGATCCCGTCACGAGTGAGGCCTGATGCAATTGTTCACGTAACTTTAACTAGGAATTCTTTCGTGTGGGATGTTACAACGAAGAATCTCTAAGTAACCGGCTCACCTGCCATCACGTATAGACTTTCATAATGCTGTTACGTTTAACGCCGACTTTTCCAAGTGTTGAGAAACGCACCGGTAAAAAGCTGGAGCTCCCACATCGCGGACGAGTAATCATCATCATTACGGCAGACTGTAAGACTGTTATCTCTAGAAAAAACGCGATACTCGTGTGACAGTACGCGATTAGCTGCAACGATAACTTTCACGCTAACGATGCCACGCAACTGCATAAGAATAATTATTCGTACTTCACGATTGCGAGTACATCGTCAGAGCGATCATAAAGAGTTGCCGGCACCTGTCGCCAGGTGCGCGGGCGCCGCGGTCTTCGCTTTGCGGAGGCTGGCGCAGCATAAAGGGCAGCTGTGCGTGTTTGTCGTCCGACAGATGCGGTCCAGATCGCCCGATAAACAAAAGAGTAAACCACATCCGTAAGCTGCCGCACGGTTTCCGTCGCCGCGCATACGCAGCCGGAATCACGATTGTTTCGCTCTGCAATCGCTTCCTCTTCATTATTATGGATCGGAAACGCGAAACGTTCGAGATGAATGCGCTCCTTCCTCGTTCGCATGAGGCACGCAACGCGAGAGCTAAGGAGTCACGGCGCTGAAATGAGCGTCGGAATTAGAACGATAATTAATCATTAGAGCTGGTCCGGTTGCAGCGTGCGACGCAAGAGCTTGCGATATGTAACGAGTGTTGTAGCTGTTGCGAACTGCGGAGCAATAGGCCGGATTACAGGCGGTTTGTTAACTGTATTGGCGTCTTGCGTTGCGATGTAAATTTATGGTAAAAGGTAAACTTAATGTTATTTAGCTGAAGAGACTGTTCGTTTGTTTGAATGCGCTTATCTTTGGAAGTAGCAGTTAAATTAGAAATATCTATTTGAATTTGACAGGCGATTTATTGATGAAGGTTTTACGCAATAGTTTTTACATATCACGAATTTGAGATTTGTGGCCCAGTTTGATCTTTCCGTAGTATGCGCCACCATAATCAAGGGAGGTCAATAATGATGGTTACTGGGTTTTTTGACTTAGGGAAGGAGAACCCTGTTTTTAACGAGGGTGAAGCCGCGAGGCTTAACTAGTACAACACAAGACAATGGTTTGCGTTACGGTTGATTTATATGCGTGCACGGACGGGCCAAGGTGTCGGTACGGAGACATTTTGAGTAATCCGCATCATTTTGTAACGGCTTTGCAAAACCCGCGTGTGCCCGGTGTCGTATTAAACGGTGCTCCTTGCGCTCTATTTCATAACTGTTTGCACAAGATACTAAACAATTGCGCGTTGTCTCTTGCGTGTAGGTGCCGCTGACTCAAACTGATAGCGTGTCTATATTATAACGGAATATAATTTATTTTGAGACATTTGTGATATTATTCAATTTTCCTTAACATCGAGCTGGCTTACTTTCATCTCTCCGCGTATCACCTTTGTTTATTCCCTCACCCACAACTAAAATGTGGGCTGCTTTATATGTTCCATTGTATTATAAGATGTTAAATGTTATTCAATTATAAAGTTATTAAAAATTAGGAGGGTAATTATTCGCTTAGGAATCTGCCTAGGCTTGGAGGGTACTCCATAAACTCCATATCCACTCCCATATACAGCGTTGTCAAGTATGAGTCAAGAGTAAGAAGACCCATATTCGTTCTTCCGTATTTACACGTGGAGTTCGACTTATGTAATGACGCACTTTTATCTTTATCTAAGGTTTCTATTAACCTTATAAGTACACCAATAAGTATCACTAACTACATTCAGAAATAGAATTTACCTATTAATTATTTATATACAATTTAAAACTAATTACTATTATTTCGAGGAAGGACAAAGTCAATATTATGACTGTGTGAAAACCTATTAGCTGTCACTTTAACTAGAACTGGATTATTTATGATACTTGTAAACAACTGTGACTCTGTTATTAAATAACAATAATATACTACGTAGTGACTCTAGTACTAGTAGTTAATATAGTACTAGTAGTATACTTTCTACGTAAGAAGTAATAAAATAATAAACGCCACTGATTATCTTTAGCTCACACTAAACATAAACATACCTTTAAGATTAAATTGATTTATTTTTAATTAGAAATCTACATATATTTGTCCATTTGTCTATACCAATTTCGATAAAACTTTCACGCGAATGGTGAAATTAGAATGAGATATACCCTTTGGTTATGTAAACGCGAAGACTTAACACAGAGCCCACTTATCGAGAGGCAAGCGAAGAGCGAGCGAGCGATGACGCAGATCGTTTCGAAAACGCAAAATAAGCGATGTTGCGATTCGCCTTGCGAAATAAGCGCTCGCAACGTGGGACGACAAATAGGCCCGATTTGTTTGTAACTCTTACGTTAATTACGACATGTGTGTGTAATATGATACAGTTTTGTAAACGTCAGCAAACATGGTTTAGATTGGATTGCGATACAATTTGCTTGATAGTTATGGTGGTAAAGGGAATTTGAGTTGATACCAAAGGATTCACGTTAAGTAGTTTATTTAAATAATTTACTTAAGTAAAGTCAGAACATGAGTAAAGGTAATTTAGTTGATACAAAGAAACGATGTTAAGTTATTTATTTAAGTAAGAATTTAATTTAAGTAAAGTCAGGAAGTTAAGAATTTTTATATAAATGACAATCGTACTCAGTAATGTCGATGATGAAAATACCTTAACAATTAATTATATACGAGTAGGTTACCTAAAATTCTGTGTCTACGTTCGAACTAATCAAGTTTTTCAAACATTCCACTATGTCGTACAAAAACAAAAGAAATACGATTATAACTTCCAGCTTATTCGGCTTATTTTATTTACATTAAGTGAAGAGCTTATCATTTTATTGCACTCTTTATTTAAACACCAATGGAGTTATTTCTAACGTAACCTCGTAACGCCTACCAGTTACGTTCCGAGCGAGCGCTATTAATAAAAATATTACTTATCGCGATTTTTATCAACATTTCACTTTTATCTAATCGACCGACTGAACCTCTAAATTTCACTGGGTGTTTATTTATTTAGCCGCACGATACCGTGTCCAAACAGTAGTTGCTTCGCAGCGCGACTTTGCTCGCGTTCGCTAAATGATATTCAGGTAGTAAAATGGAACTTTTTGTGGTCTATACCTAGTGTTTTAAAGAGTGGTTAGGAAAATACCTATGAGCTATTTTAATCAAGTCTTCAGGTCTAGAAATGCATCTACTGTGATCTAGATCTATAGGAATACATCTGTGATCGACTTCACATAGGCATTCTTCTCGGCCGTAGACCGATGATCGGCAATGATCAGTTAAAATCAAGTGCTTCCATTACAACAAAAGCGAGAACAATTTTTTTTTCAAAAACTTCAACACTTCCTCAATTATATCCTGTATCTTTAGGGTCGAAAGAAAGCCTTATCTACACTGCTGTATTGTCTTTAGGATAAACCCTTAGAGACGGTGAATAATATCAAACCGTCCAACTATTAATAATATAAATAATCATAGTAACAGCAGTAGTCTAGACTACTATAGTACTCTAGCTACACAACAGCTGTAGAAGCTACACTACTATAGCTTGATCATAGTAAAGATAGCATTAATTTTGATGTTACAAACAGACATGTTAATTATTTTAATAGATACAAATATAGTTTACACAACCGGAATTACTTATCAGTGTTGCGAAATTCTCGTTACATATCGTAACCGTATACATATATATTGTACGTCTGTACGTTACATATTACGTATGTCGTCGTGGCTTTTGACATGGCAATATATCGAACCGCACTCCATTAGACTCCTGTCAACTTGCGTATTAATGGTGTACTATTATAACGGACGATTGCGATACTAGTTTTCGATTCACTTTACGATCATAACACCTTACTAGTACCACTACTAGTACTAGTACTAGTGCTATTGTTATTAGCTACTAATAATTTCACTATATCGTTCACACTTTTCGGTTTCTAAATGTTTATAATTCATTATTTCATAACTCATAATTTAAGTTTTGGTAAGTATTATACTAGGAAGTATTTATAAAATCTATCTGGATTTGAAGAACTGGATTTGAGCTCATTTTAGATACGACTGAATATATTTCAAAGGACTTCATTTAAAAATAACATTACTTCCCAATCCTTAAAACATGCATGTTGTGAGCCGCTCAGCAATAAATCGTGTCGTGGTATAAGAAAGGGAATTCAATAGTGTCGTGTCGTGAAGTAGAAATGCACATGGTGTATTTTTAGCTAGGACTGGCGACTACATAAGGCGAGTTGATTTAACAGATATCGTCGGATCCATTTTTTCAAAAATGTTTTTATAGCTCAAGTATCGCACCTGCTTCGAACTTGTTTTGAAGAATCTAGATGCAACGTTTTATTTATCTTGTTTATAACTTATTTATATAATCGTTATTTTCCTCAGTTGTCGACGATTTTGATGTATTTTTTTTAATAATACAGTATGTTTCAAAGGTGGATTCATAAACGAAGTAAAAAACCGGCATAGTATTTTTTAATAAACACAAAATATTATTATATTTTAAGACGTTGCATATGCTTTTGCACTTTAAAATACTGACGATTAATTGACAAAATGTTTATGCAAATTCTCGTTATTAACATGTTCTGTATGCTGCGATCATTATCTCGAACATCTGATAGGGACAATAGTTTTATAGTAATACAAGCGTCCCCAATGACGTAAGCCAAACTGCCGCTACCGGGTAAAGTTATGTTGGCAATTCAATTACATCTGCCTTACACTTCCAACTCAGTACCCAGCCGGTAGCTGCGTATCCGACGCATAACAGCAATGTACGATGTACTGCCGGCAAACACAGCATTACCTTATTACATGCGATGTGTACTTGAGGCAAACAATACGAGTATTCAGCAACCCCACTAATAGCGTGTCAACAACGCAGTTATAGCCTTATCGTCCTTAACGAAAATTACACGAGAGACCGCGAGTATAGAACGAGTTTGTACCGTTGCGTGAATCTGAAAATACACGCGTAAACAAAAATACCGATACCAGTTCCAAACGAGTTCCCGTATTATTGATTTCACGAAAAAAATCAATTTTACGTATCGCGCTCTTAACACGTTGCACCACGTTCAAGCTACGAACCCACCCGTGAGCCCTTTGCTATATAAAATTAGCGATAAATGTCGTTATTTTTATTTTTCATACAAATGGGCTACTTTTTGAATTTTGGAATGAAAATCTCAATTTGATGAAAATTACGGAACACGTGATTTTGAGATTTTGAGGGCAGTGGCAGTCAACGTGTTAAATCATAAATCTAGCGTAGTGGATGAGTGATTCAATGATTTGACGCGTCATAATTGGCAGTGTTCGGTTTAAACCAAATGAAAAGCTTAAGTTCATAGGCCTTTAAAAGAATGTTAAGCACCGTACGATTGTGTGAATCGCGAACGTGGATCGAATATGATTCGATCGTTGATAAATAAACAGTGGTCAGCCACGGACAATGCCCTTTGCGATCCTTAGCTTAACGGCGAGCGTCTCGCTGGGATCATGTCGCAAGAAGAATAAATTGTAAGAATGTGGCACGCGAAACACCGGTACTTTCCCAACCGCCGAGTACCGTTCGGTCGAAATGATACTAGGCCGACGAAAGTTTATTGAATAACATCATGTACACGATAGTACGAGATTCACTAACCACTACACATTTTTGATCAAGTTTCGTACACTTGAGATCACGAAGGATCAACGCTCTCCTCGCGTCGCGGTGATCGAATAGATTAGACCGGACACCGGATCCGGTCGTTCACCTCGCAATTATTTTTCTCTAAATGTTATGTCGTAACTTGGAAAGTGCGGAAATAGTGATCTCTAAGGCAACAAGTCACTCGACTCATTATATCACGATCCCGGGCATCTCGCTTACGAATGCACGGCGGGGAAGGTCAGTGAACTTGCGAAACTTCACCTGTCACAGCCGAGGGGGACGAAACAAAGGCCGTGATGCAACGAAGAAAGTGCGGAAATACTAGAGCGCAGGTTACGTCGGCGTGCGGTCCCAGATGAGACGAGGCGTCAGATTTGGAAATTGGTATTAGCGACGCATTCTGAATTGGAAGCGCCGTGAGGCCCGATCGCTTGCACAACCGATGGCCGCTCGCAGCGGAAGAGAGTGCGGGCGAAACGGCACATTTTGGTGATGCAATAAAGAAAGTGCGGAACTGAAGTAGGTTTTCTAACGCGGTGAATGTACCCGACCATTAGCCGTGTATCATTTGGGTCGGCGAAGGCTCTAGCGGCGCGGCGGGCGACGACCTCGCTCGCCAAAGGGAGCAATGTGTATTTCGCACTCGGCCGTATGATATGATATAATACGGTCCGCGAGGAAACTTACAATGCGGAATCACAGCATTGTCTGAACGAGGGGGATAGGTAGGGCTCCGATTTACGTCGAGCTTTAGTTCGCAGTGAGGTATTAGGTAAGGTGTTACACTCAGTTGTTGATAATCTACCATTGTTGATAAAACGTGTACGAGGGAAAGTAACTGAATTGGAAGAGCCGAAAAGTCCAATCGATGCTAGTGCGACCTTAGGACTAAGCGAAAAACGTGTTTAAAAGTGGATATGTCAAGTTCAGCGTGTGCGAGGCCGATGCGCTGGCGCAGTTTGCAGGGTGGGGCGCGCGGGCGGGGAGCGTTGACAATGAATGGCAAAGCACCGTTGTACTTGACCCAGTATTCGGGCCGTCACGCCCGCCCGCTGCACCGCCGAGCGTACGCCGGATGATACACGTGACAGCCGCTACTTAAACACCAACTCTATGGAACACGTTCCTACAGTACGAAGATATGATAAAATTACTATCGTCAACAATGCACATGCATAGATAAGCGTGTGATATTTTTCACGGCTTGTCTCATTATACCGACCTGAGACAATAACAGCTTATGACAGCGGCATTGGCATATTGGATCACTAGGCCACGGTAAAAAAAACGTTGGCACGAGTGCAGTTTTACGTCAATCAAGAAATTGTTCGATAAATCGAGGCCCGCGTCAGCGCTATCTTTTAGCCTGATGACATTGTCTGGAGGCAGCCGCCATCTGCGACCAGTCGAAATACAATTTACAAATCTGTTGCGTTATCCGACTTGGGGCCTAAATTTTTGGGATGAATGTCGAAACGTAATGTATCTTGCAAGCGGTTAACGATACTGAGCACATATCGGGTGCATGTGCACACATGTATTACGCAAGGTCGCGGGCGCACCTGCGTCGCTCTGCAGCGGCCGTTGCAGCGCCCACAACACACAACCGACTACCAGTTTATACATATACATTATTCATGTCTCCCGTAGTCTTGGGGGCTCAGGAATTTGTCGCTTCACCTGTCGAGTGACCTTTAACCTGATACTTATACATGAGGGTTTTGACAAAGACAGTTTACTAACTCGTGCCTAAACCGTGTCACTAGTAGAAAAATGTTAATACATAGCATTAATCAATTACTGGAAATAATGACCAAAATAATCAAGTTTAGACGTTCATTATCAAATTGCAAATCTAACCTAATCTAATATGTTCTCGTTATGGCCCTCTTTAGCCCCCTACAAGTGATTACTAAGTCTTACAGCGTCTGAACGTCAAGCTGTAGAGCAAAAGACGCGGTTGCAACGCTCACGGCGTCCGGTGTCGGCGAGTAATAATCCAAGTGGGTTAAGGTTCCATCAAGGATTTGTTGCGGCAAAACACCGCTCCAAAACCGAGCGTTCGTTACTATGAGCTAACTACAGGCACCGTCGGTCGGTTCCGCTGCATTTGTACATTACCTTTTGTAATATGAACGTTTTTCCAATGCGCCCCCAATAAATGGCGACGAGCTGTCTGCAACGGCCGGATGAATGGACCCGACTCGGCTTAACTGGTCGTAAATAGTCGTAAATAATTACAATTATTATATATTGGGACTATTCATTCACCGATCACCTGCCATCGACAGTTAGTGAAAGGAGCTGAACGTCTTTTGTTTAATTAGCGTCCAGTAAACAAAAGTAACTCAATCGTTAGGCTTCCCTTTGTCCCCCACTCGTAGTCGGGAACAATGAGCCCTTTGTGACACGAGACTCACAAGTACTCAAAATTGAGCGCAAAACAAACAGGTTAATAAGTTTCAAAACGATCCAGATGTATTACAAAAGCGGCAGCACACAACTGTTTGGTAACGCGGCCGATTGTTTCACAACGCATCGCAGCGTCCGGACCACTCGATTAATTGTTCCTATCGCTCAGCATCGACTGTTCGATTCTTTTGTTCCACGAACCCACCCATTGTCACCGACTCGAGAGTACTCCAAGGCAAATATGAAGCTATTATAAATTGAATCGCTTTGTTGGCCAAGATTTGCGGTAGTTAGTAATGGCTCATTTGAGAGCGCTTTAGAAGCATATGTAATTACTGAACAACTTTGTTTATAGAGTTCCGTACCCAACTAAACTAGACTCTAATATTACTAATGCTTCGCTGTACATTTGTCACATGATATATTTTATAAACTGTTATAGATATACAACTAAATTTTTCACAAAGTGTGTACCTACTACTTTAGTCGCTACAACAATAAAACAAAAACTAAAAGTAACATTTAAAATGATAATACTTATTTACATGAGTGCACACCACCTTGCTGCCAAAGCGGTAACGTGCAAGTACCCATCTAAAATGAGATAACATTATGTTTTGCTACAATATCCGGCGGTATTTGCATATATTTCACTTGCCGCGCACGTGTTATTGTCCGGTCTTAATGACGATGGTACGGAACCTATTGTATGTCAGTCCAACTTGCACTTGGCCAATATGTTACTGCAATCGACCTCGTGTATTATGTAATGACTAGAATTTTAACAGTCCGCCTGTTATTCGTTACTTCATTAAATTCTAGGTATCTTTGGACAAATAAGGCACGTCGAAATGCTTAATCTATTTTGACTCAACCTATATTTTGTAATGAATGATTCACAATAACTTTGTGAATAAAGCATAGCGGAATCTTCTGTCAGGGGCACTTGAAATAAAATCGTGTCTATTAACGTGGTTCTAAATATTAGCACACAGTTGATGCAATTGACATGTTGTGCAACGTTTAAATAAATAAACGTAGGGACCTTCAATCGAGCGACCTCTGATTGGCTAAATTGAATTATGTTAGGTTAGGCGTCAATAAGTATGTGAATGAAATACGTCATGACGACTTCTTTTCGTCTTGAAGTTCAGCTTATGTTGAATTAAATCCAAATAAGACGTCCAATAGTTTTTAATAAATTGGTTGTTACCTCTGAGGAGTAATTTGAAGCAGAATACAGCAACTAGAATGTTGGGAACGAGGTAAATATCATGATGTTAGCGAAGGCTGATCCACGAAAAGATCTACCATGCTTCATAATGTGTTGGCGGGCTTTAGTAAGAGAGATATTCATAGGTGCGCAGGCGGCGCGCCGGCAGATGTTTGCGAAGCATTGTGATCCGAACAAAGGCAGGTAGACCCGGAGGACGCACCGCGCCATGTGCTACGTGTCATTTTTTCACATGATAACATGTTTTAGGTAGAAATCCAAAAAACTCCTAATCTGACCCGACAGATGGCCGAGCACATGTCCACACAAAAAATATATCATAGCGAGATTAATACAAACTCACGGGGTTTCTACGGTTGTCGAAAATCCAATTTCACCGGCTGAAAACGCTTTGTTTTCGCGGCACAACTACAGTAAATTAATTACGATGGTTTCCCTTTGTTACAAAAGAGAGAAACGAATCGAATCCCAGTTATCAAAATTAATAACGGCAAAAGCAATTTACTCTGATCGCGTAATATCCTGCCGGCGTATTTATTGAGCTGAGTTTTCGTTTGTTTTCCGCGCGCTGGAATTAATAACTGTCCGGTGCATTTGTTTGTGAGAGCAAAGGGCTCAGGCCTAGCCTTTGCTGTGTACAAAGAGCTAATAGTAAAGAGCAACCGAGGGCCATACGCTTGAAGAAAGGAGCGATCGAAAAAACGGCAAATATTGACCTCGTAGCATATGTCGAAAGTCAAACTTGGAGCTGGTTATAAAGTGCATTTGAATAAACATTCGCTGCTCGATTGTAACGAAACTTTGTTGACCTTACATTATCGAATGTCGGAATGTGTGCATACGTATAGAGTTGTCATCAGGTGTACAAACAGGACGTCTGCACATCACTCTTTATGAACATTTTCTTTACAATATATTATTTAAGACGACCTCCCTTTCGCCCTTTTGCACGGACACACATTCTCCCTTTAAAGAGTTTATGTTTTTCCGTACAAGTCCTATCCGATTAGGTTCGTCAACATTGGTCAATAGTTTTAAATATGAAGGGCCTGAAAGCCGCAGACGAACATTTTTAACATGCGCCTTTTAGTTATAAAACGCAATTATTTGAATTTAAACTTTAGTCTCATATATTTTTTCTGATACCTGATATCCTGTAAGATGAATGCTCCATGAGTAAATTGTACGTGGCACAAATAAATTGACGTCTTGCCGAATGAAAAATGCAAATAACGAAGGCGCCAATGAAACTTGAGTCTTTCATACTTAAGTAATGAATCTTAAAATAGACCCGACGTTATAAAGTCAAGAAATTGTTACCATAAAACGAGCTGATTTACTGGACTTGGTGTTGGTATAATCGAAAATATATCTTATGTGTCCGTGTGTGCGGTTTAATTCGAGACGGTGGATCGGCTTAACAATAGTCACTTCGTCTCTCTGATCGGAATGAGAATGTTGAACACGTGCGATTTGCAGGTAGAGCTTGCATGTGCACCTCATTGTACTCGAAGGTTTGTCTTGGCCATGAATAGGAAGCTTGCACAATGGACGTATTTCAATCGGACCATCATCGGTTCGGAGACCGAAAGATAAATCATGCGTAGGAGACGCCACAAAGGAGCGCTGTTTACTCAAACATCTGTGCGAGGTGAACTTTAGAAATTGGCAAGTTCACAGAAAAGAATCTTTTGTGTACACTCAGGTAATTGTTGAAAGATTAACCCGATACGGGCCCCAACAATACAATTAGAACACCTTGACGTTTTTTTCGATTATTCCATTCGAATGAATGACAAAGCGTATCGTTCGGCGGTCGTTTGTACCCCCGGCACGTCGTACGTAGTGTTGCAGCGACCTTAGCAGTTATCTGCTCGCGATAAGGGAGATTGTGCGACCTTTAAGTGTTGTATAGGTGTCTCCAACAATACTGATAAGAGAGGACCATTGACCGTGTACATGTAGGCAACATGGCTGTAAATTACCTACCCTAATTCTACGTCCATTGAGATTCTGCTGGCCGTCCTTGATTGCTTATAAAATAATATTTGTGTTATTATTTTTTTATTTAATTCATTTCATAAAATAAAATTTTCGATTAAATCATTAGTGTTTAATTTTAAAATGAAAGTTCCCAGGTTCTCAAATGTATTGTTAAATACTAGGGGAACATAGCGCACTCGTATCTTAAGTGTTCTCGAGAGCCGGATGTGACGGGACCGGAAGTATACTCATATGGGACTGTATTCATGTGGCAGATGGCTGATAGTGTAACCAAAGGAACGGAGAAATTTGGAGAGAGGCTGCGACATACAAATTTTGTTGCGTTTTCCAACTTCCTTTCCTAAACTTTGCATAAAGGGCGCAAATTTTTATTTTATACCTTTTCCATGATACTGTTACGACAGTCAAATAATTTGATTATATACATTATTCTGATCATAGTTGTAGTCGCTCATACAGTATACTTTTAGTCACTCTTGGTACATATTTTTATTTATTTATTAACACTATTTATATTGAAAAATTCAATTTGACATCGCGTAGCGAAGTTCACCATATCGGTCTGACACACAGAGCGTTCTGGATTCGACCCCAGCTCGACTAAACTTCCGTGAGTTACATATTTGTACATTTTAGTCTTTATCGAGTAACTAAAATAACTAATGTAGTTTTTTTAATTCACAATCATTATTTGTGTGGAAAAATTCCAATATTTCAAGGTACATACCCACTCACACGTGATTCACTATCAGTAATAGTAACAACAAATTACATAACCTACTTATATGACGCAACAAATCCGGTACTTTGCAAAACGGTACCTTGCAAAACTATACAAGTTTAAAAACCTATTGCACCTAATAAATCAGTACAAGACAAAAAGAGCTGCTTCAGCTGCGAGAAAATCTACTTAAGTATGAGTAATTATCGCCTTTGAGTTCAGTAAATTAAACGGTGTCTAGTTTAACTCGAATAGATTGTCTTTAATTAGTACGAAGCTATAAGATAAAATAACTTAACGGCAAAATAAATGAGTGTGTTCGCTCCGATTTAATTGTGTTTAGAAAATAGATATAAATTGATTTATTACGATTGACTTAAATCATCAATTTATGCCTGATTTTTATTTCTGTTCAATATGTCATTAAATCTTTATTATCGATATAGATTTATGTTCTGGGTCTAGGTGTGTTTCGTCTTGTGTATCTCAGGACACATGACCCAGGACACAGGAAATCCTAAAGTCAAAGTCAAAAAGTTTTATTCAAAGTAGATTCTTTACGGTTTTTTTTTCAACGTCACAATCTACCACTACTGCGCAAATTCTTACGTCATGGAGAAGCGGCGAGAGGTCCACAAACTCCACAATTGTGGTTATAGTTTTTATACACGATGATTGACTTATAACAAGCATCCTCTTTCTAGAACCTACGTTTCGACAGTACTTA
>DWOQ01000138.1:0-13794 GCA_018251115.1 Codatractus alcaeus
TAGTACCTTTTGTAGCCCTATATGCTGTTAAACTTTAATGTTAATAGGATGATTTTTTATAAAGCAAACTGTAAACAAAGAAACTGATTTTGTCTACAGAATTTTATTGCAAAAATTCAAAAGACTGCAACTAAAATTTTTATAGAATTTTAGTTTAACACTCCAATGGATAAATTTAAAATGGTTGTCTGCGTATATTTGCATATCCTAGTATGTGACAAGCACTTAGTACTTTATTATATGTGTTTTATATATAATGAATACAAGTTTATGTGAATATATATTTATTACAAGTTTCAATTTTTCGTAATACCCTATTTCATATGTTCTACTTAATATTTATAATTTCTTTTTTCAGTCAAATAGGTGCTGGGATAGCTTTCAGAGGCCATTCAGGTCCTGTGCAGGCTTGCAGCATTTTGTCACGAGAAAAAATAGTTCTCTCTGCTTCTCATGACAACACAATGAGAGCATGGAGGCTCTCCGATTATTCTTGTGCTTCCATATATCGGTAAGGTGTTCTTGATAAATAATTTAAAATACAAAATCTTTTATGTGTTTTTTATTGGGCTTTTACATTGAAAGATGCTAATAGACCCTATTATTATGACTTACATATCTGTATGTCAAAGGGCAATTTATATATTTGGAACTGTAATACGTACACACTTGGAATTTCCACAGCATCCACTACTATGGTCGTAACGAAAACATAAAAATCAATAGTAAAACTCATATTTAACAACAGATTTATTTACAATTTCTAAGAAGAACCAATTAATTTATCATATTACACAATTTATATGATATAAATTGTCTATAAATAGAATAAAACCTGGATAGACATTATAGTTATAGTATGTAACTCTATGTAAGTAGTATGTAACTGTAATATGTGTAGAATCTGATCCTTGTTCAGGCATAAGCGCAAAAGGGCGTATTTATTTCGTGATTTGATACTGACCTCACATAACAGCTACTATACTGTGCATGTATTGTATAGAAAGAAGAAAATGTACAGTTTGCTATTTCCTTCATTTTTATCTTATTTGTTATTTCTTTCCAGTGGCCACAACTACCCTATCTGGTGTATGGACGTCACAAAGAATGGCCTGTTTATAGTGACTGGTTCTCACGACAAAACTGCAAAACTGTGGTCTTTGGAAAGAACTTTTCCGATTCGTGTATTTGCAGGCCACACATCTGATGTGACCGTAAGTATATTATTATAGGTAATTTATCTTTGTTGACAAAAGAGTTTTCTTGAGTGCTATTTCAATGCACAGAATTTTTAATTTTTATACTCCTATAAAATATTCTATCTTTCAATGAAAGACATCTCAAAATTTGTTCAGTTATTTGTCATTGGATATGAAACAATCATAACAATCAAGAAAATAACAGATATATTGGAGTCATAGTAGCACTCAGTATAACATATGCCTGCAGTTGATATATCTTCTTATTGTATTAATTTTGTTGGAATTACATGATGATCCTTATTTTCAGTGCGTAAAATTCCATCCTAATGAAGCATATATAGCAACAGGAGGCGCGGATCGTAGTGTACGCCTCTGGACTGTTTGCGACGCTCGTTTCGTCAGAGTATTGTATGGCCACCGAGGCGTCGTGAGGACGCTAGCTTTTGCGCCTTCTGGAAAATACTTAGCCAGCGCTGGTAATATTTTAAGCAATATTGTAGAAAAATATTATTCACTAGCTGGTGGCCGCGACTTCGTCGCGAATAAATTAATTATCTATGACAGATAGGTACATGCCCTAGTGGACTTATTTGTAGGTCATAATGAGTACTTAAATTCTATAGTACATAGTTTTATGTAACATCAATAGTTTTCTCAGCGTACGCCAAATAACTAATTTTATAGTCAAAATTTTGCCACTTTGGGTTACATTATTGCAATTATTTTGAGGGTTCTTAATATTTTTCAACATAAACTATAGCCTATGTTAATTCCTGATAAAGTAGCTTTCGATTGCTGAAAACACGATTAAAATCGGTTGAGTAGTTTTGGAGATTACCCGGAACAACCATGTTTTGTTATATGTACCGTGTATATATTTCATATGCATGTAGTAAAAAGCGTTTAGTTTATTATCACAAACAGACACTACAATTTTATTTATTTGTATAGATATATTTGTTGTATTAACCTTACAAAGCCGTTGAATGCTAGACAGATACAGATATTAGTGGTATTCTAAACTGTTTTAGTTAAGGCTATATTATAGGTGATTAGGCACTTCTAAGTTTTATTTGTCCCGGAAATAGGTTTGAATGGTTGCGACTATAGTTGCACCCAACCAAACTTTATTGTGATCGAATAAACATATAAGGTGTGAGGCAAACTGCTATAATCACATAATAACAAAAAATGCATGCTGATTACTACAAAATACATGATATTAAAAAAAACAATGAAAATGATATAGTAGCATCTGTAACTTTTACATGTCACACATTTTAATATTACCTTTGTTTGGAACAAAGGCCCTGATAATACAACACTAAGTTTTTCAGGTGACGAGAAAAAAATAAAGGTGTGGGATTTAGGTGCTTGCACATGTGTACATGAATATAAAGGCCATCATGGTAAAGTGACAGCTCTGGATTGGTCTGCAGTGGGCAGACCTAGCTTAACTAACAGGATATCACTAGACCCAAATGAAAAATCTTTAGATACTTCGATTTTATGCTCGGCAGGAATGGATGGCATCGTAAAAATTGTTTGGGATAGCAATATAAGGAATAAGTGAGTTTATCCATTTTTTTTCTAAATATATAGCCTCCTAAAATTTCGTACACATACATACATTAATTATATTTTCTACAATCACAAATCCACATTTAGATCCTTCATTGTGGGTGTACAGAACACAAACACAAGAAAACAAAAACCCAAACGGTTCGATCCTTGGATCTCTTATATCATACTTGTATGATGGTGGTTATATTGTCTAACTTTGTTTTTTTTTTTCATAGGCAAGGCTTGGGTCAAGAAATTTCTACATCAACATACAATACAAAATGCTCATACTTAGTGGACGTACAAGTATACCCAGATTGGATGGTGGCAATTGGCGCAAAAAGATGAGTTGTTAATATTAAAAATAAAGTACAATTTTTAATAAAATATGGTTTTATTTATTCCTAGTTGACATCACAGAAAAAAATAGTTTTCACATAAAATTTTATCATGGTTTTACTGGATCAAAACATTTCCATTTTATTTTTTTTAATAAATAGTATATAACTTGAATATGTGCAACAGGGTTCACATTTAAAGTTCAAATTTTCTCAAAAAACAATGTTAAAAATAAGGCACATAATTATAACCTAATACTGCTAAACTTTCTTGAAGAAATTTGTAAGAGTAGGTTGTTTTCCTTTTTGGGGAGGAGACACCTTTTTCTTAGTCCCATTGGATTTTCCTTTAGGGGATGTTTCAGTTTTAATTACTTTTGCTTGGGGTTTCTCTTGAACCTCCTTCACTTCCTCCTCATTTTCAGAACAACTTTCATATACCTCCACCTTCTTAGTCAGAATATAACCATCTTCATCTGTGAATGTTTTGTCAACAACTTTGCGTCTTTTCTTAGGATTTACAATTCCAGATGTAATCTTAATACTATTTGTAGTTGGTGTGGGAGGTATTTCATCATCAGACTCAGGAGTAACTTGTTCTGTATTAGATTCATCTACAAATGGATCATTATTTTCATGATCACTATCGCTATCAGATATATGTAAAACCCTCTTGCGTTTTTTATCCACTTTTGAAGTCTTCTTTATTTGATTTAAAATTTTATTGTTATCATTCTTTTTATCATTAACTTTGTTTTTATCAGAGGTATGTTCAATTTCCATTTTGTCCACCTTTGTGTCATTTTTTTCTATTTCCACTTTTGCTTTTTTGTCATTCTGTTCACTCAATTTTATTTCCTTTTTGATACTATTATTTGGTTTGTTAAAAAAGCCAGCAATGCCTTTTTGTGATTTATGACCATTAGTTGAATTTAGTTTTGATCTATTGTTACCAGATGGTTCTTTTTTAGGCGATACCACTTCCATTTTAATAATTGGCTCTGATTTAGATTCATTGTCTTTTGATACGGATTTGATATCAGGGTGATTGTGATTTTTTGTATTAGATTCTTGTTTGATCTTTGATGGGATATGTAAGGACTTGGTCTTTTCAGGTACAACTATTTCCTGACTAATAGATTTAAGGCTACCTATTTCTACCGAGGTTCGCTTTTCACATTGACCACTTTTAATCAAGCCAGAACATAATACAAAATCCTCAAATTTATGAACCGCAAGATAGGCAGCTCTGTCCACTTTAGGGCAGCCGACGTTAACACTGTATATGTGTTCAAAAAATATGTTTTGGAATAATTCTTTTTGCTTACTCAAATCTTGTTCTGGGCATACGATGGTCTTGGCGTTGTTCTTGTCAGTTGCGCCGCTTATTATATAGGTAACATTAAGCTCAAGATCAGGCCTGTCTTGCCGAACACTATCAACGATACGTTTGAGCAACAATTTGCTACTATTCACGTGTACGCATAAATCTTTGCTTAGTGACACATATGTTACCAACTTTTCTTCATCAAAAAGCATGCTTTTCAACATACTTTTATTTGCTTCAAATATTTCCTCCATTTCGATAATCCGTCGTATCCTATAGCAATACTTCTTAGTTTGACATTTGATTTGCCGCAATTTCTGACATAACTACCAACCAAGGCAACAAAACAAACCGATAGCAATATTGACAAATGAACAGTTAACAAATGAACTATCGTACCACAGACTATTAATAGATTAGATAATATTATATATAGACTATTAACAGATTAGATAATCTTTCAAGGAACGTGGAATTAGGCCACTGCGGGCATATTACAATCACATTGTAGTACTTGATATGATACTAGAGAGTAGATATAGACTGCGTTTAGCTTTCTTTATTGACAAGGCAATAGAAAACGCCTAACTTAACACGATGGTGACACTGTCACATTTTGAGTTTCTCAAAATATAAAAAAATATATGGATGCCTTAAATATATCAAAACAGACTTGTGTATAATTTATCTTCATTTTTGTCTCAGACAATTCTTAAAAATAAAACGTATTAAAAATAAAAATTAAGATTTTTCTTCTCATGGTAGCCATAGCACACAAGTGTGCTATTGTCAGCGAGCGGTAGTTTTAAGTTATAGCACATAAGTGTGCAATTGTCAGCGGGAAGGTTAATGTATCTATGATGAATTGTGTTTTAGACTAATTTTAATATAAGTCAAATTGTTCATCCTTGTTGCAGATAACTTCATACTTGTACTTCTTATTTTTTTCATACACAGTTTACGGAACTTTAATGACATTTGTCCAAATGGACATATTATTTTGGGAATATTATAGGTAATTATTTTTATTGAGCGAAAAAGATTAAACTTTGCTATAAAAGTTATCTGAATCATACAATTTATTGTTGATATTTTCACATGCAGCCTATGTCGTAGGTATGCTAAATAATTTACCTTTCGTAAACATGCTGCCAAAGTCAGTATAACTGTTTCCAAGATTAGCCTGTAAATGCTGATGGGTATAAAAACAATTAAAATAAGAGCTCTTAAGATTTTGTTAGTAGCATAATTCAATCACTAAAACTAACTAAAAGGATTAGTTATTATATCAGCCGTATTTTTTCGTTTTACTAGAATACTATTTTGAACTGTAAACGAAAAAATATAACTTTGCGTTTAGTATGAAACAATTGATCTCTGGTTTTAGAAATACGACATGTTACTTTACGATATTTTTTTGATAAATAATATTTGCTTAAATATAACACTATGTAAAGTATGTCTTGATAGGTATGGTACGTTTATTACTTAGGCAATTTACTATTTAGATCCCACGTTAGTAGTTCTCTTGTAGTCTTGGCAAAAGGAACTATTTGCGCAGTCGATTTAGAGATGGCTACTTGGACATTTCTAATACTTCTTGGTCTCTTCAATTATATATCTACGGAACGTCTGACTTTAAATGACGTGCTTTTTAATGGGCATTACGAGTTTATAGATTTGAGTTATCGATTTGATAAAAATACAATTTATTGGGTGAACTCGAGAAACTTTGAATTCACAGATAAAATTCAGATGAATCAAGGGGACGGATCATGGTAAGTAGGATGCATTTTATTACAGTTGTAAATCATTTTCGGAATTAATCTTTTAGTGATGGAAGGTTAAATAACTCGGAAAACGTGCCATATATATCCAATTATTATTATATCCTGTTGTTAATATAATTGTATTCTTGTGAGGAGGAAGTAAGGCTTCAAATTTAGATAATAGCGGAAGCGATACTCTTTGGTTGGATTTAGATTGGAATATACTTTTATTTGAAGCGCTCATAGCCTCGCGGCTTGTGTAGGTCTCTACTGACCTACAAAGTTAAGCAATGTTAGGCGCGGCCAGTAGTTGGATAGGTGACCGGTTCTTGTTGTTTAATGTATTCCTAGTATATATTATGTTTAATGTATTCCTAGTTTACATAAATAGACAACTTTGATTTCCACGAAAAGGTATGCTGCTAACGAATTTGCTGCGGGGGAACATGGTGGTACTCACATCGATGCGCCTCAGCATTTCCTAAGAACAGGAAAATATGTGGCGGACATTGGTCTGGAAAAACTTATTGTCCCGTGTAAGTACTGGAAATGATTATAAACTTAATTTCTATATTTTTTATAGCAGCAATATTTTAACCAGCACTATCATTCATAGTAGTTACTGTTTACACGCCATTTTAACAGTGTATAGTTATTGTTTGCAGTATTACTTATATATAGATATATTTACCGCTAAAAAAGCCCCTTTTGTCATAGCACCACAGTTTCAGGACACTGCGCTCACCATTGCCAAAAACATTACGATTCTGGGAGTCGACATATCTTACGATGTGCAGTACCGGAGTCACCTGATTAATAAAGCTAAGCTGATCTCCAAAAAGCTAGGTTTAATTAACAGAGCGAAACAATTGACGAAGAAGTTGACGAGACTTTACACACCCAGCAACAATTTGATAATTGCAAATGTCACTCGATGGCGTTAATTATCGACTAATAGTATGAAACTTACACAATATGTACGATCACCGCGAACTCATTATTTATGTAAATTAAAAATTATGCAAAAAATAATGTTTCTTTAATATTTTGAAGTGAAATAAAATATATTTATATTGGGATTGGTTTATACTAAATGAAAGTAAGTTTTTTTTTAATATTACTGTGTTATGTTATGTTTATGTACTAAAATATCACTTTATATAGATGTTCCAGATGTGGTACACCATGCATTAATTAAGTATTAATATTTTGTGGCAATTGGATTTGATTGAAGCTGTCTGACACGATGATAGAGCAGTATTTGAATATACCATTAGAGAGTGAGGATGATATCTCGAAGATTTTTCGGACGCGGAAAGTGATGATGACATAGCAAGAATAAGACAAAAATTGCATTAATTAAATGAAAATGTGAGTGAGTCTGAAGATGATGTTTCACCTACCAGGTATGCACCATCTTCCTCTATTAATACGCATATTAGCCGCGCAGAATTATTCATGAAGAATCAACAGATGCTAAAGTCAATATTTCATTGCCAAGCAGGTCATCACGTGTACGGTGCAACCACACATCGCTGCCTCAGCGATTTACGCGAGTCGCTGTCGGCATTGCATTTAAGAATCAGCATGCAAATTAAAGCATACTCGCGTCAACACGCGTCCATTCATCGTCGCGTATTACTCATATCATATCACACAAATAAACATTTAAATCATTCAAAACCTCTTTCTCTCTGGTGTCCCAGACATCATTTTGGTCCTTCGAGTCTACCGAAAGGCGGGACCCTTGTGTATACGTGCGCGCGTTCCGTCTATCAGCCTACAGAAACACAGTGCACAAGAAGTGACTTTCGTCTATAGAGTCAAGTATCTACATTTTACGCTGCCATTAAGGGTTGCAGTGAAGAATCCTGAGCAGTAAGGATTCGGGCACTTCAGCAAGTAAGATCTTTCCATTTATTTGAACGTTATATATATTAAGCTCAATAATGTCTTCGGTCGCGGACATCTTAGCAAATTACAACAGTTGGCTTCAGCCATAGAGAGCCTCTATACAAACTTTAAAAAAGATGGTGCCAGCAGGAAGACGGCCGAATATATCAGAAAAAAGCTTTCCTTATTGGACAGCTATTGGGTTGAGTATGAGGAAAATTTTAAGAGACTTTCAGCGAAAGAATTGGATGCTAGCACGCGAGATTTTATTAACAAGGAACTAGAGATGATGCATGAAAGGTACGGAAATATTAAAGGTACTATCCAGAGTTGCGAGGTTGCAGCTGGAGAAAGACCACACTCTCCACTCATGAAGCCACCCACTTTCGTACCGCAGCCCCATGACCAAGGATTGTCACGAGGTAATCCACACCCGAACGGTAGTAGGACTGCTCCTCAATCATCAACTGCGACGGTAAGTAAAACTGAAGATTTACTGAAAAAACAACAGAGCAATTTTAAGGCCTTCCACCATACCTTAGAAGGGATAGATTTAGATTCCATATGCGAGAAGTGGGAGTTTGAAGATGTGCTCCGCACTGTCCAGTCCCGCTGGACTGCCATCGACTCACTGCATTGGGAGCTGGACAGCGAGCTGGACGGATCCAACGCGGAGTATCAGCGAGCTTTCTCAAAGTATGAGAGCAAGTACCAAACTACCAAGAAAGCTATTAATAGAAAAATGTGGTCTGTCTCTCACACGGAGAAAACTACCCCACAGATGGAACTGCCTACTTTCAGTGGTAGCTTCCAACAGTGGATGCCGTTTAAGGACCTGTTCACTGAAACAATCCACAATAACCCGTCGCTTTCAAGAGCACAAAAAATGCAGTTTTTAAAAGGAAAACTGAAGGGTGAGGCCGAAAAACTCGTTCAACATCTTGTAATTAGTTCCGATAATTATGATGCCTGTTGGGAGATTTTAAACAATAGATTCAACAATAAGAGATATATCTTGACGTCTCATTTGAATACTCTATTGAATATCCCTGTTATGCAACATCAATCCGCTATATTTATTAAAAGGATTCACGACACGACCAATGAGTGCCTTCACGCAATAAGGAACATCGGTGTCGATACGTCCACGTGGGATCCTTTACTCATTCATTTATTATCACAAAAACTCGATTCTCAGACTCATAGTGATTACATTGAGTCTCTCCAAAACCCACGTGAGATTCCCGTGTTAAAAGATTTCTTAAGTTATTTAGAAGCCAAGTTTACAACTCTAGAAACTTCACGGCGCAAGGCGGACAATTCAAAACCGCTGTCTCACGTGCAGCAACAACGTGACCGAGAATTGCCTAGTAACACCAAAAAAGCTTATTACCCATTTCATTCAAATTCAAACACTCAATTCAAACCATTTATTAATTATTCTTGTAATAAGAATCAGAATGCCACACAATTAAAATGCCCGCTCTGCAAAAATGAACATGGAATATTTTATTGCAAAACATTCTTAGAACAGAACAATGAACAAAAAAGAAAAACAATTGCGAAATTGGATTTATGCAAAAACTGTTTAATAAATCACTACGGCAAAAATTGCACATCCGACAAAAGATGTCGAGTTTGTAATAAAAGCCACAACACGTTATTGCATGATTCTTACAGTAATATTAAAGGATATGAAAAGAACCCGCCCTCATCACACTTCGAACAAACAGAAAATACGTTAAAACCGAATCCAAGTAACAGCTGTGTATCCCGGAACGACCTCTCGGAAATTCTACTCGCCACTGCTGTCATCAAGGTGCAGTCAGTAGATGGCTCCTATAAAACCATGAGAGCACTAATCGACCAGGGTTCACAATCGTCCTTGATCTCTGAAAATGCAGCACAACAATTACTCCTTCCGAGAAAACACTGCAATGGCGTTGTGTTTGGGGTGGGAGCACAGGAAACCAACTGTAGGGGTGTAATAAACATAAGGTGCATATCTATTCACAACGAATATGAATTTACAACACAAGCTTTTATTATGCGGAACCTTATTAATAACTTACCGAACAAAACATTTGCAAAACCAACGTGGCCTCACTTGAATAACATACAACTAGCCGATCCCGACTTCAACCTAAGTCGTCCGGTTGATATTTTACTAGGAGCGGATGTTTATTCGAATATTATTTTAAATGGCATTATTCGCGAAAACGAGACACCGGTAGCACAACAGACTCAATTGGGGTGGATCTTATGCGGAAATGTTACTACTATCCAATGTAATGTAGTCATCAACAACATCGACGATATGAAGAAATTTTGGTCCACGGAAGATATTCCTGAAACCGGAGATATGTCCACTGAAGACCTAGAATGCGTGCAATATTATCACTCAACAACTACACGTCAAGAAGATGGTCGATATGTAGTTCGAATTCCATTCAAAAAGGATTTTCAGTCACACCTAGGGAACTCCAAATCGACCGCTATTGCACAATTTAAACAATTAGAACGCAAATTCAGCAGACAGCAAAACATCGCAGAAAAATATATAACATTTATTAATGAATATGATTACCTCGGACACATGCAAGAATGCGACCGTAATTCGACACACGGGTGTTATTTACCACACCATTGTGTATTACGGGACGACTCTAAAACCACTTCATTAAGAGTCGTTTTTAATGCCTCGTCAAAAACTACTTCAGGACTTAGTTTAAACGACGTTATGAAGCGAGGTCCCAATCTTCAAAAGGATTTAATGAGTTTAATTATGAAATGGCGTCAATACAAATTCGCATATACCGCGGATATAGAAAAAATGTTCAGACAAATCGTCGTACATAGACAAGATCAACCTTTTCAAAAAATTATATGGCGTGATCATCCCAATCAATTTTTAAAAGAGTATCAATTAACAACAGTCACATATGGTACGAAATCGGCACCCTTCTTAGCCATGATGACCCTTAAACAGCTGGCATTAGACGAAGGATATAAGTACCCTGACAGCCGGGTTCAATCGGTGCTGGAGGAAGATTTCTACATGGACGACTTGGTCAGTGGTAGTTTTGATCTTATTTCAGCTAAACAACTGCAGATAGATCTCATACAAATTACAAAATCAGGCGGCTTCAATTTACGAAAGTGGATCTCAAATGAACCAGCTTTACTTCAGGATGTCAGCGAATCGCAAAATCACACATTCGACTTTAAAAACACAGAATCAAACAAAACATTGGGATTGCGCTGGGACCCTGTAAAAGATGAGTTCAAGTTTCAATTCAACATTAAATCATCTTCAACACTGACAAAACGGAGCCTGCTTTCGGATATATCAAAAATATTCGATCCATTAGGGTGGTTATGTCCAATAACAACAAAGTTTAAGCTTTTATTCCAAAGAGTTTGGACTTTAGACCTCGCCTGGGACGATCAGCTACCTGAAAACATCCGGGACGACTGGCTGAAAATGAAAAGTGAGATTGACGTCATCAATAACATTTACGTACCAAGATGGTTAAACACCAATACAAACTGTGTCCTAGAGCTACATGGGTTTTGTGATTCATCAACAAAAGCATTTGCCTGCGTAATTTATTGTAAAATAAATCATGAAAATCATTCGTCCGTTGTTATAGTAACCGCTAAGTCCAGAGTAGTTCCACAGAACAAGAACATAACATTACCACGGCTAGAATTATGTGGGGCTCATCTTCTTTCAAAATTAATGGAGAAGGTGCGTAATAGTCTAGCGGGCCACAGAATACGTGTCTTTGGTTGGGTAGACTCCACAGCAGTCCTGGGATGGATTCAAGGAGAACCAAGTCGATGGAAACCATATGTATGTAATCGGGTACGACAGATCTCGACTATCATGGAACCGGCGTGCTGGAGATATGTTAAATCTATAGACAACCCAGCTGACATTGCCTCCCGTGGGGTTCTCCCATCACAGCTTATAAAACATCCATTGTGGTGGACGGGTCCAACCTGGCTACAATCGTACAATCACTGTAACGAAACAGAAATACCTATATTTACAACAAATCAAGAAATTAGGAACAATAAGAATGTTAACGTATCTATATATAATTCAAATGATAATTTCATTGAACAATTAATAAATAAACACAGCTCTTTTATGCACATAGTAAGGGTAATGGCCTGGGTCCGGCGTTTCGTGTTACGACCGCGCGTCACATTACCATTCCTTACTGTAGACGAGATAAAAAGCGCTAAACTTAAACTTATCATGCATGCACAAAAAATTTATTTCACTGAGGAAATACATCATTTACAAAAACATAACAAGGTTCATTCAAAGAGTATTATCATATGCCTAAACCCATTTTTGGACAAAAATGGAGCTATGAGAGTGGGAGGTCGTCTAAGAAACGCTTATATAAGTGAAGAAATGAAACACCCATTAATAATTCCATCGAATTCTCATCTGACGGATATTTTAATTGATCACTCACACAAGAAAACCTTTCATGGGGGGCCACAAATGACTCTTGCACACATCAGGCAAACCTGTTGGATATTGGGAGGACTACGAGCAGTGAAAAAGCGACTACATATGTGTACAAAATGCAGACGTCATAATCCATCCAAACACGATCAACTAATGGGCGACTTACCACAAGCAAGATGTAACCCTTCACGACCCTTCTTTAACACCGGAGTAGATCTAACAGGCTACGTCGAAGTTAAAAGCAATAAAGGTAGAGGAGTGAAAACAACTAAGGGTTATATAGTTGTCTTCGTATGCATGTCAACCAAAGCAGTACATCTGGAGCTCGTATCAGACTTGAGTTCCTCTGCTTTTTTGGCAGCGTTGCGGAGAATGGCAGCGCGGCGCGGAGCTCCACGTCATATGTACTCCGACAATGGTACAAACTTTGTCGGTGCCTCGAGAAGGATACAAAAAGAGTTCATGGACTTGCAACAGCTTGTGGACAAAGAACTTCTTCAGGAACTCAGTGAAATGGAAGTGGAATGGCATTTTAATGCACCTTCATGGCCGAGTGCCGGGGGTCTATGGGAAGCGGCAGTTAAAAGTTTGAAATACCATTTACGTCGTGTAATAGGTGAACAGAAACTCACCTACGAAGAGTTTTCAACTTTACTTTCACAACTCGAAGCTTGCCTCAACTCTCGACCGCTGTGCACATTGACGGAAAACCCAGAAGATCTGTCATGCCTAACCCCATCTCATTTTCTGTCTAGTGGACCTGTACTCAACATTATAGAAGAAAATGATTGCGACAAGAGGTGGCAGTTAACACAAAAAATATTTACCGATATATGGAAAAGGTGGAAAACAGAATATCTCACTCAATTAAATAGTAGAAGTAAGTGGCAGAACAAGAAAGATAATTTACAACTCAACGACATTGTTATCATTCATGATGCGAATCTGCCGGCAGGGAAGTGGGCCCTCGGCAGAGTGATTGAACTGCACCCTGGCAAAGACGGTTATGTGCGTGTGGTTACATTAAAAACAAAAAGCGGTTTTCTTAAACGTCCTATAACGAAACTATCTCTTCTAACTAAGGGTACGCTGCAGCAGCAAGAAAAACCTAAAGAACAAAAACAATTGGCAATTAGATCTAGAAGACGGCGCAAACCATTAAATTTGTTATTTACATTCATATCATTAATGTTATTTTTGGGTGTAGCATCAG